>JANTPZ010000949.1:0-24624 GCA_025593235.1 Vachellia pachyceras | reverse complement strand
AAATTACGCCAATTGTTAAACTTGAAGGGAAGAATTATATCCTCAAAAACTTCCAATTACCCAATTTTACTCAAAGAAAACTTTCGGATTATTTTTACATTTAACTCCAAAAATCGATTTATCATCCATATATAGTATAAAAATGACAAATAAAAAGAATTTATATTATGTATGTATTTTAGGAATCTATTGAAAGAATGAT
Organism: Vachellia pachyceras; assembly: GCA_025593235.1. NCBI lineage: Eukaryota > Viridiplantae > Streptophyta > Magnoliopsida > Fabales > Fabaceae > Vachellia > Vachellia pachyceras. The sequence goes on along the minus strand of JANTPZ010000949.1, from coordinate 24,422 downwards.
TTCACACAAATCAATAAAAGTATGTGAGAAGAGTTTTATCTAAGTTAAGAATAATTAAGAAGGCATCTTCCTAGACAAAGGAAGCGATGGGAATAGGGTGGAATTGGAATGCGGTTTGACCTGTTTTGTTTCCAAATAAGAGCAGGCTCATACTCTTTAAAATGCCTAATTTTCTTAACAGATCAGACCTAGACTTACTAAAAAGCATGTTGAGCTTGTTAGGTTAGCATGAAGTTCTCCTTAAAAAATCACAAGCCCCACTTACTCGTTCTCCCTTCCATTCTTTTTAGTGTTTGCAACTCTCACTTTTGCTCTCTTGAGTCTTTCTCTGTCACGGAAGACCTGACAGAGAGAGTCTACAACAGCTTGCCGATGTGAAGCTGGACAAGGCTCTACGAACGGACAATGCTAAGCATTGGGAACAGCTCAAGGTGTCGAACCAGAAGATTTTGGAGTGATCGAAGGGCTTAGGAGTTGGTTCACTTGTTTTGTAATCCAAGACAATTGAGGATTACACTGCAACCCAACACCAAATTGCTCAAAAGGGCCATTTGGTAGCCTGAAAATATATTGATGGAAAAGGAAACTAGGCTATTTTCCGTCACAACTCACAAGGGTCTATTTGGAAAAAAAAAGTAGAGAAGTACTTTTACCATTTACGAGGTAAATATGTGAAGGAGATTATCTCATTTTACAAAAAAACACTATTAAATGTGTTTTTGGGGTGTTGAAACGTTACCAAATGAAGCCAAATCCATTTGGTAGCCAGAATCATCTTTCCAGGGGGAACAAACATTTTCCAGCGTACATGAGAGCCGCTCTTCCTTCCAGTAGGCAAGGGAATGGATCTTACCGTGAAGGAAACTTTGGGAAAGGACCAAAATCACCCTCTACCTTCATTCTTCAAACTTCTTATCGCTGACGCCTTTGAGTGATTAGGTGCTTCCTGTCACACCTCCAGAGTACTTTAAATGAGAAAATTAGATAATTACTCAGCCACTTTTAATACTTTATGAGCTTTAGAGTTAGTGAACCAAATGCAATTTCAAAACTTTTTCTCAAGTTGTTGTTCACTTGATAAACCTTGAAATTTCAACAAACTTTAAAAAATTATAATTAAATTTAGAAAAATTGAAATCAAGTTGTTAAGGTTTTTTTATTTGAAGCTCATGTGCTTCTCTGTAGGGAAAAGATACATAATAGGCCATATTCATGCTCAATACATGAAAAGTTAGAGAATATTCATCAATCATATAGTCATTTTATTCTTTTCCAGATTTTATTCTAAATTTTGGAAATTCATACTTTCATTGTACATATCCAAATTTAGCAAACTAGGAGTTATTTTAAGCATTAGGATATGTAATATTTAAATAAAAAATTTCATATATTTTGGATATAATTTTCTGATAAGTTCCAGGATCTAGAACTCATCAAACTCTTCTAGTTTCTCTCATTAGGCAAGGATCTCACTTAATGGGAGATAAAAGAAGTCAAGAGGAAAGGAGAATCTCCCCTACTCAGAAATAATACTCATAAATTCATTTCATCCATGTTCAATCTGGAATACAACTAGGATATTTATAGAGGAAGGGTAATACCTGGCTCTATCTAATTCCTTCCATGACCCCACTAACTCATAACTAACCCACTAACTCCTACATGCATAACTGACCCACCCATTACATAATTAACAAATAATTAAACAAATACATAACTAATTAGATAATTAAATAAAGACTTAGTCAAATAACTAATTCCTTAATCCTAGGATCCTATCATTACTTCCTCCTTTGAAAACCACCTTGCCGTCAAGGTGGAATTTGTTTTTTTTTCCCACACGAACTGGACTGTGCAGAGGACACGAGCAGGAATGGCAACAGGGCATGGGGCAACGAACACGGGATGAATGGCCACCGAGAGCGTGAATTCAACACTTCGACAGGAGGAGCTCTCGACTATGTCTACGACCGCGATGGAATGGACGACTGACCGAGATGGGCTGATGACGAGCGACGTGCTTGGACCAAGGAGCAGCGGTGACGGCGAAGTGGACTGGAGCAGCACGAAATGAACGGAAGACGAGCGACGACAAGCAACGGGGCACTGAGACCGGGCGAGCTCCTAGGGACTCCGACGGGTTTGAGCTTTCGGCGCGACCTCTGATGCGAACTGGTTAGCACTAGCTAGACGGACGCCGCGGCGCGAACTGGTGATCGGCATTGACTGTGGGCTCCAACATGACGATTTGGGGGGGAAGCGACGGATGAATGTGACCTGGACGAACGCGATGGTGATGATTGAGCAACGAGGGTAGCGGCGACGTGAGAAGGTTTTTTTTCTGTATGAACGAGCGACTGGGATAGATAGGAGATTGATTTTTTTTTTTTGGAATGAGCGACTGGGATAAGGGGTGAATTTTGGGGTGGATGGTGTGAAAGAGAAGTTAATGGATCGAAGGCTCTGATACCAAATGATAAGTTCCAGGATCTAGAACTCATCAAACTCTTCTAGTTTCTCTCATTATGCAAGGATCTCACTTAATGGGAGATAAAAGAAGCCAAGAGGAAAGGAGAATCTCCCCTACTCAGAAATAATACTCATAAATTCATTTCATCCATGTTCAATCTGGAATACAACTAGGATATTTATAGAGGAAGGGTAATACCTGACTCTATCTAATTCCTTCAATGACCCCACTAACTCATAACTAACCCACTAACTCCTACATGCATAACTGACCCACCCATTACATAATTAACAAATAATTAAACAAATATATAACTAATTAGATAATTAAATAAAGACTTAGTCAAACAACTAATTCCCTAATCCTAAGATCCTATCATTTTCCCTATTTTACCCTTACATCAACTTTAGAGTTTCTTAAATATACGTAAACCCTTTTCCACGTGATAACATGTAATTCTTGAGTTGTTCATGCATATCACATATTCTCACATGTTTGTCTTTTCCACATAGTACATATACAACATATGTCGTAGATGAAGTGTTTCATACATGATTCAAAACAAACTTCTTGATCAAATGAACATATAAACCTTTGTAAGATACCCGTTTGAGAACGCCATAGAAAAATACTTTTACAGAAGTCGAGGTAAATATGTGAATGAGATTATCTCATTTTACGGAAAAAAACATTGTTGAATGTGTGTTTGGATTTTCCAACCGTTCCGCCAAACAAGCCCAAGATAACACATATCATTAACTTGACTTCAACTTCAAAGCATTAACCTTCAACCTCCTTATCCTTGCCTTCAGACAAGCTTTGGCCTAAGATTTTGTATTTTGGAAAGAGCGAGATTTCACAAAAATCTTAATAGCAAATGTTACTAAATAAAACATAATATGCATGATTATCATTATACAATACTAAATTAACCATGAAGTGGGAACATACCTTGTTAACATGTTACTAACTCACACATGCGCATTCCCCTAGCACAACATAAAGTAAGGATTTGCATATTCAATCAAACACATAACTTTACTAATCATTATGGCAAACAATCTCAAATAATAATCAATATCATATTAATATAAAATTTAGTAAATTTGCTACCTTATGTCTGGTCTCCCTTACACTAAGCTTCTCTTGACCCCTTGAACCTTGTAAACCTTTGGCAACTATCAATGCCTACATACAATTATAATGCAATACACATTACAAACTACTCTTTTGCATGCATTATTACACCATAAACCAAAATTTCCTTCCCATCTTATTAAGACCAAACGAGGGTTTTCAAGCACTAAGTTTTCCGTTTTTACTAGTAATACTTTCAAACTTATTTTCTCACTTTTATCTTACAATATTTCTCATTTTAAACTAATTGAACGCATCAAAATCATTAAATTCTAACTCTTTCATATTGTTAATTCTGATCTTGTTTCAACATTTCTTCCAAGGCTTCCACAATCTCATTTCTAAATACATTTTAATTCCATAATATAACCTTAAATCATTCTCTTACACATTTTGAGAAAAGTTGGACAGCACCTCTTTTTAGGGTTCTTGCCTCCTAACACTGCAACAACACAACTTCAAATACAACTCTTATCAACAACAACAATCATAGAACTTGATTTCAAACTTATCTCTTCCAAAAGAGAAAAATCTCACTTTCTCTCTCTACTTGAGCTGTAGGTCTTCTTTCTTCTCTTCATAAATACCAAATTAGGAAGAGATTTAGAGAATAAATGTTTTCTAGATGGAATAAACTTGAAGAAATAAAGGATTTGCACCAAAAACCTACCTTTCTCTCTTGATTTCTCCCTCTTATCCACTTGCTCCTCCTCTCTTCCTCTTCAAGCACGACTCCCTCCCTCTTTTCTATATGCTTGGCCATGGAGGCCCTTGGTCACGAATAATTTTATTACCGTCATGAGCAAGATTACATCCCTCATTACGAGCCTATACACATGCTTCTAGAGCTACTCGATTAGATACAGCATCGAATGCATTTCACCAAGCTAAGAGTGCCCTAAAGCCCCTCGGAATTGGAGCATAGAGTCTTAAAGCTTTAATAACACTCTTAATCAAGTGGAAGAGGCATTGGGATCTACTTATATGATAAATGATATTATGCTGATAATTTTTGCCATATAGATATCAAATCTTCGTACTTTTAATCTTCTAACAAGAGCATGCCATGTGGATAGCTTGAAAACCTCTTTTTAATATTTAGTTGCTTTACAGTTTCCTCATACCTTTAATCTGGAACCAGTCTTCCTGTAATACTTTTTGAGGATTCTTTTATCATCTGAACCCTGTAAGGTCATTAAAATTCACAGTTATTAGGGTGGCATTCCCTAATTTTTTTTTTTCAAGCTCTGATTTGTTCTAGAAAGGCCATTCAGACAATTTCCAGTAGAAATACTTTTTATAGGGTTTACTATCTTTACATTTTCGTTTAGCTAAACTGTTCCTTTCTTTAGCATGGAACCATTTTTATAAATTCACATAAATTATAAAATAATTTTTCCATATCCTTGAATAACTATTTGAGGCCTCTTAATATTTCTAATATTTATATTTGCCTAATAATGGCTTAATAAAACAAATATTAAATAAATACTGAACATTCATTTTGAGGTAATTCCTACTGGATTAACCTCAATTATGTTTCAAATATAATTTAGGGAATTATTCTTTTCGTTTTTGTATTTTTGGATCAATTTTCTGGTATCTTTGTTGAATTTACAAAATTGCCCTTGATCACCTTAACTTTTTTTTTTAAATTACACTTTTGCTATACTCAAGGTATCCCTAGAATTTCCACTATTTTATCTCCCTTAATCATTCATGGGGTTGTTTGAGTTTGATGAATCCCCTAAAGTTGTCGACGCCATTGATGAACGAGAGAGGAAGGTTTTTATTTTTCATGTTTGCTTAAGGGCATTGGAGGAAAATGCAAGTGAACTCTAAACAAGTGACATCAGGTGAGAAAGAAAAAAAAGAAAAAGAAAATTACAATAGATGAAAAGGAAAACAAATAAATCAAACTCAACTTTTAGGAAATAACCAAGTCTTTTTTTCTCTAGGTATAATTATTTTTCTACATGACGCAATCGTATTCATCTTTTTTTTTTTTGGCGAATAGGTATCACATCTTTTTAAAATTTGATTTATGACATTGTGAAGAATATCAATTTCCGTTAAATTCAACCCCAAAGGAATTTATTTTTTCATGAAAAAATAAAATATCTTTGCATAAAAAAATCCCAAACAAGACCGGTTTATCAAATCCCATCAAATATCTCTCTCAAGTGACCCAATTCAAACCACGAATCGTCCCTGCACCTTCTGGATAAGATTCAGAACCCAATAAGAATCTCCCAATCTCAAAGCAAAACCTGAAACCCCAGAACCATGAAAACCCTCATTTTCGCATCAAACCCAATTCTCCATCTCTCAGAACTTCCCACCAGAAAACCCAAAATCCCATCTTTTCAACCCACAACCACCACCGCCGCCACCAAGTATAGATTCAAGCCACACGCTAATGCGAAAGGGTTTTCAGCTTCAAACAGATCAATCGAAACGAGAAGCAAGAAGGTAAACGAAGACGACGATGACAAGAAGAAGAAGAACGATGAGAACGATGAAATACCTCAAGAAGTATACAACAGAATGATAGTGAGGATCTTAGTTTCAGTGGGGCTTCCAATGGGGTTGGGTCTGGCATTTCTTCAAATATTTGGTGTGCTAAAGGAGAAGCAAATCTGGGATGTGCCTCTGTGGCTTCCATTCACAACAACTCTGTTCACATTTGGTGCTTCAGCTCTTGGAATAGCTTATGGCTCACTGTCCACTAGTTTTGATGCAGAGAGAGAAGAGTCTCTTCTCGGATTTGAAGAAGTTCACAGGAACTGGGTTGAGATGTGGAAGGAAGAAGATGAATAGCTTTCAGAATCTCTCTCTGCAGTGTGTTATAGTTAAGCTTGGGATTTGGGAACTTGTTGAAGCATATGGTAATTAATTAATTCATTATGAATTTCCCGTATATCTTGTTGGCCATTTTCTGGGAAATACTCAATGTGGTGTCACTTGATTCTGAATCTTGTACAATGTTCAACCATTGCTTTAATTTTGGGATATGGATTGGGGAATGAAATTAAGAGTTAATTAGTCTAGTTTATATACCGTAAATAGTTATAATGTTGCACTCCACGTTATAAATAAAAATTTTATAAAATATTAAATTTGAGGAATCTATTGTTTGACCGAGAGAAAGGAAATGAGAGAATTAGCTTCGGTTCATTTATGGCCTTCACCGGAATTATATACAGCAACCGAAAGCCATCTGCGGAACTGAAATTAGCAATTCTAGAAATTTGCGTTGGAGTGTTCAGTGGGAATTCGTACACAATGATGTGCCTTTTTATTAAATTCGAGTATAAATTCAAACATTAATTCTTATATTGTAATTAACTAATCATTTACACTTATCGGTTGGTTACAGTACTGGTAACACGGGACCTGCCACGCCTTGCCCAATCCACGGGATTGGACGGTTAACCCGTGACCTATTTTTTTTAAATTTTTTTATTTTAAAAACATTATATTATATTTTTTTTTTACCTTTTTCATCTCAATTTTTTTAAAATATGATAAATAATACTTACTACATTTAAAAATAGTATAGAATATTTTATTTTTCTCAAATTTCTATAATACTATATTTAAAATTACAACAACACATTAATAGTTATATTTTTATTTTAAAATATAAAAAATGTCATTATTGAAAATTTATTAGTAGAAAAAGATTCGTAAAAATCAATTAATATGATATAACTATGCAATGTTATGAAAAAAATTGGGCAAGAAAAAGAATAAAAAAATAAACTTAATTTTTTAAAAAAAATTAAAAAAATAAATGTTGGCGGGTTGATTGGCGGTGCGGGCTGCAGAAATTTAGCCCACCAACAAGGGATAGGTTGGCGGGCTAGCTCGCATTACGGGTGCTAGTTGGTTACGAAGGACATATCTAAAAAGTTTGAACTCATTTTATTTCTCAGCAATAATCCAAGATTGAATCAAAACATCTATTGAAAGTCTTCTTAAGAATAATTTTTACGGATTCTGAAGTAAAATTTAGGTTTTGAAGAATATATTTTAGAGAATAGCTTTTACGAATTTCAAGACAAAATCTAGATTTTAAAAAGTAATTGTGTTTGAGAAATTATTGGCTTTTACAGATTCCGAGAAAAAAAGAGGTACGAAAGAGAAAGAAAAAGCAGAAAAGAAAAAATTTATTAGGAGAGATGGTACGATTTAATAAGAAAATAACTTTTTAAAAATATGGGTTTCAAACTGAGGTTTTGTATCTAAAAATAGTTTTTCTAAAAAAATGTGGGTTTTTAAATAAAACTTAGATTTTAAGGTAAAACATACATCTTCAAACTACATATAGATTTTAGGAAGAGAAACCAAACAAGTCCTTGTTGTGGGCCGATCAGGTTTTCAAGTATCTATTATGTTTTATCCCAATCAAGTGTTCTTTTTTCGCTACAAAAGGCTTAAAATGAATAGGAGGCATAATACTCCTAAGCTTGGCTTGTGTGAGCCCAGGCTAAGGAATGAAGTCAGTAAATAATAATCCCTTGGCTCGGCTTGGCTCGGCTCATATGAGCCAATCCTCCTACCAAATTTTATTGGATCCATTTGAGAATGTGGTAGAGAAGTACTTTTATGTAAGTCGAGGTAAATATATAAAGTAAATTAAAAAATAATGTTGAATGAGCTTTTAGACTCTTAAAAAATGTTGCCAAAGAGAGCCATTAATAAAAAGAAAGCTATTAGAAAGCTTTCTTTTATGATAAATATGAAAACTAGCTGAAGGATTTTTTTTTCTTTTTTGGTTTAAATGGAAGAGATCGATTCACATCATTTTTTAATTTACAATTTTTTTTAAATTTTCCCCACTTATTAAAGAATTGCTACCAATGAGTAGTTCAATGTTAATTATTAAAGTTAATTTTTAGGAAAATCAACACAATTAAAAGCAAATAACTAAATCAAATAATTTTTACTCTCTATAAATTAGTGTTTAGGACAAAAGAGATCGTTGTTTAATTTGACAGTTGTATCTTAAGTTTAGAAGGTCAAGTAAGAACTCGTTTAGAAATCTATTTGAGAATAGTTTTTATGGAGTTTGAGGAAAAATCTAAGTTTTGGAGAATATATTTTGAGAGAATAGTTTTTACGGATTTCAAGGTAAAACCTAAATTTTGAAATGTAATTGGGAAGTTATTGGCTTTTATGGAGTTCAAGACAAAAAGTAAGTAGGAAAGAAGAAAGAGGAAGAAAGAAAAATAGGAAAAAGAAAATTTATTAGGAAAGATGATATTATTTGACAAGAAAATAACTTTTTCAAAACCTAGGTTTCAAACATATGTTTTGTCTCCAAAATAACTTTTCTAAAAAATGTGAGTACTTAGATAAAATCTAGGTTGAGGTGAAACCTAGATTTTGCCGGTAGAACTTCCAAATGGGCCATAAGTAGCTTTTTGCCTAAGAATAAATTAGTCAAATGCAAGATAGGTTAATGTAATTTTTAATCAACAAATATTACGTTTATTTAAAATAATGTTAATAGGTTGAACTAAAATGTATGTTTTCAAGAAAAAAAAATATTTGTAATTAGAATTTAATAAGGAAGACCAGAGTATTTTACTCAAGATGTCATACCTAAAATTTGGAGATCGAATTCTCGCCTATTAATAATGTAATTCGATATAAATTAATATCATACTTTTGCTTGAGTTTTTTTTTTTGAAAAAATAATGGATTTTATTATTTTTCAAACAATAACTATTACAAGCAATTAACTTCCTCCATCAAAATCCACTTCACAGACAAATTGGTGGAAGCTGAGGGAAGATACCAAAATGACTTTCCATACTTTGAGACAGTTTCGTGAGGTGATCTTCTATAGTAAGGTTCTCTCTGCATCTGTGGATCAGAACAACTTGTCACTTCCTATGCATGCCTTTTCTAAAATACAGGTCATTGCTAATTCCAATCAATTATTCAATAGCTGATGGGACAGAGCTGAGTTTAAACCACATACCCAACTTACCGTTTCTTCAGCAGATGTGGAGGGACCATCATTCCTGATTGATTTTGATAACAATGTTGAATTTACTTAGAAAAAAAATTGGTTTATAGTCCATAAGGTTGTGAGTTCAAATCTCTCTGCTGATGTAAGGATCTTGTTAGTGAGCGATTTACAAATACCCTTATAAGCAATCTTTGAGTTTGGGATATGTTACAACTATTGTGAGCTATTAAGATTCAACTCACCTATATCTAGAAAAAAATTGAACCTTTCCTTTCCTTGCCTGACCCCAGCCCCCAAAAAAAAAAAAGTAATTATATTGCAGGCAAAACCTTGATTTTGATAACAATGTTGAATTGAACCCCTTGACAACAAATACTGGTTTACTTAATAAAAAATTAGTTTATAATCTTTAAAATTGTGAGTTCAAATCTATCTGCTAATGTAAAGATCTTGTTGGTGATCTATCTTCACATGCCTTTATAAGCCGTCTTTGAGTCTGGGGTATGTTACAACCCTTGTGAGCCATTAAGATCATACTCACCTATGTATAAAAAAAAAAAATTGAACCATTTCTTTCTCCCCCCCCCCCCCAAAAAAATATAAATTTGTATTGCAGTCAAAGCCTTGAACATAGGCCTAGCTAAAAGCACTTGCACTTGGGATGGACTATCTTGTTGGGCCCTTCGCAAACTGCATATTAGCAAAATTTATTCTATTAATTATAAGATTAAAATACAAATAGGGTTAACTTCAGTAGAAGTATATGTGAAGTTGATTAAAAAAAACTATAATATTAAAATAAAATTTCTTTGCATTTGAAAATAACAGCAAAAATCACTTAGTTAGCGTGATCATTAGTTGAACTCATATCCTCAAATTTCCTTCATTAGAACTCGTGAATTTCAAAAACATGGATTGATGGTTACAACTTATAATTCAGGATGAAGAGTCTTTCTTTCTTTGTTTTGTTTTAAAATATTTTTGTTACTTATTAATTAACCTTGATGGTTCATAAACACCCCTCGACTTCATGGGGCATAGACTTTCTCAGAGGTAGTTATGCGTGCCTATTAGGATTTAGACACCCAAGGGATGAATTCGGTCTTTATAAAAATTTTACTCAAATAAAATCTTATATTGTTATAAAAAAATATTATATGATGTGGGTGTTCATAAACGCCAACCTCTTTACCTTTCATTTTCATCATTTCACAACCTCTACAATGAATAGTATTTAGAGGTTTTTATGCCAATAACTCAGATTAAAATTTTCACATTAATAGGGATTGAATTTGCCATTGATTCTATGTAACTCTTACTTGGAGTTAAGAGTCCATAAATAGAGCATTATGTACCATACTTAGTATACATTCAAGTGAAGAGAACATTGCATCATCTTTATCTCTTATTCTCTCTTCATCCTTTACATTTTCATTTTCTTTACTTTATAACATGTTATCAGTACGACGTTTTAATAAAGGTATATTTTCCTTATTGTTGTCTTAGTAATCTCCTTTTCTTTTATTATATTTTATTTAATCTATATATATATGATAATCTAAACCATTATATAGAATTAAAGATATTCTTTTATTGACTGTTTTATACATCGGTTTCATGGCAAGACTGGAGATTATTGTTACTTCATTTTAATATCTTTTACACATTTATATTTATTTACATTTTTTAGAATTTTTTATTTACAACATTTATATTCATTTATATTCTATTATGTGGTTATTTACATTTTATGTCGTTATATTATATTTATATTCATTTGTTTATTTACTTATTTAGTATTTGTATTTAGTTATTTTATTTCATGATATATTCTATTATTTATATTTCTTTATTTTATGTTATTTATTATTTTTATAATTTACATTTCCTTTATGTTTTACTTTTTGTCTAGATTTATCTTTCATTTTTTCCATTATTCTTTTTCATTTTGTTACCTCTTATTATGCCATTATTGTTATACTCACATCACTATAACTAATATATATAGATATATTATTTATTATTATTTTTTTTTCAATTTTTATTATTTTTGCATTTTCTGTTCCTCATATTTATTCATTTATATTGTGATATTTATATTGCTACATCTATACTTATTTATTTTCTTCATTTATATTAATTTTATTATTGATACATTCTCACTCTATATATAATTTATATTGTTATGTATAATTATACAATGTATTATATTATTGTTTATATTCAATTACACATTTAAAATTTATTAAATTTATTTCACTATAGTATTATTTTAATTAAATTGGCATGCATCCAAAATACTTTTGTAATTGTGATTAAATAACATGAAGTCACATTATTATTATACTGATTCTTTTACGAAAAAACACACTGTGGTACTAGTAAATGTCATGAAAAAATTGTGACATTTTAATAATCAAATTACTACAAATATTAAAGTCCTGAAGTCTTAATGTTCAAATATTAAAGTTTGGTACCTTTTAAAGATTTTATCTTTGGTCCAGAAGACCAATGTTTGGAAGAAGTGATGTTGTATTATTGAAAGACAAAAGGATAATGTTCATGATCATATTATTGGATGGATTGACAATTGAAAGTTGAGTGTTCTAACGATATCGAAATTATGAAAAAATGTTACAGTAGTATGACCAAAAGTCATATAGAAAAATACATATCAATCTATTGGAAAAAAGGTTAAATTGGTTGGTTATGGAATCATAAATAACCATGAAAAATGAAGTGCCTATGAATCTAAATAGTATAAAAGTTAACTATATTTGCATGCATATTCAAACACACATATATTCCTTATAATATTGGTGCATTTTATTTTGCCATTTGTTTGCAAATTAAAGGCATGATATTATTCGCATTATTCATATGATTTATGTTGATTATTGATGATAAATTTTATTATAAGTATTTAAACAATACATTTTCAACTTGGACGGATCCTTGAAAGGAGTTAAAGGAATTAAAACAAGGATTCAATGGTGGATTGTAATGAATAGTAAACACAAGGAAATGATTTACTAGAATGGTAGAGACGAAATGAAGAGGGCTATTTTTTTTATAAAAGGTATGTTCCTTCTTTTAACTTTTTGTACAGCATTTGCATATATAATATAGAAAATTTAATAATCATAGAAAGTATGAGTTACAATATCCAATTTCCTTTCTAGAATAACATATATGATATCTATATGATATCTGTTAATTGTGTATATATTAATTGATAATTGATATGTCATTTATTGATTTTAATATTAAATTAAATTGATGTTACTATGCAATTATTGAATTACATACGTTGGTGAGTAATATCCACTTTGTTGTCTCAAAAAAATTTTTTGAGAGAACATCAACGGTGGTTAAATGTGATTATATATTTTGAGAGAAACATAATTAAAATATGCTTTATATGATAACTTTTTACATTTGTAGATTTGACAAATTTATTAATTAATTTTATTATGGTGATGAGAATTTCTAATTTTAATGGCAAATATTATTTGAAGAATTCTAGTTTAATTAGAACAGAAGGGATATGATGTAAGATTCTAATCTACTTAGATTGTTATTATTAGCAAGATATGATATGATTTCCATATTATGTAGATATCTTATAAGTATATTCTTACAATATGTGATATTAAATCATATTACAGTATATATTAATAAAATATAATGTTGACGTCCACTTGAAATGTAAATATAAATGATGAAAATATCTATACATGTTAATCCATGAATAACTATATGATATATTCTGAAGAACTTATATAGATTTTTTTTCTGGCCAGAAAATAAATTAATTGTAAAAATTAGGAGCCGTAAATCTATATCAAAGATTTGGTTAGCTAAAGGGTCTAAAGGTACTAGCCTACTTACATTGAAACCCAAATTTATACAAGTTAGGAAGCACATGGACTTTCAAGTGAAACAAATGAATAAGAATCACTTTCTCATTCATTCCCAATACTCCCTTGTCTTACTCATCTCCCTCATCCCTTGTCTGTTGGAAATTGTCATTGCACCTTAAATGTTGTTTATTTTATTGTATTTTCTTCATTTCATTATCATAGCCTTTGAATGTTTATTATGATAATTTCATCCATTGACAAATTATGAATATTGTCCTAAATGTCCCTGGTCGGTTGTCTATGTGGGAGTAAAGATGAAGTAAGACCAGTATGACTTTGATAAGGTATAGAGATAGGAGTTAAGGTCATAGGTACTGGTAAGAGTACAAGGTGCTGGATCGAGCCCCTATGAGAAAGCTGCATGGATAAAGTCATAAGCTTATCTCATATGTAATCACATTACAACACCCTTTGACCTGAGATCATTATAGATTCCTACATGAGAGTCACTGAGTTTTGATTTAGTCAAAAGTCACCTTTGACTGGGTGATGATAAAGACTATAATCGGGCTTAGGGGTCTCTCATGTGGAGGAATGTGAATGGTCGAGATGGAATTTGTTCATTGCGTTAGTAGAGAGATATTAATGGGCCCCTCGATGAGTGAGTCTGAGAAATGTATGGCCATACTATAATGGAAAGGAGTTTTCATTAATAAATATCAGACTACTCTAGGATTGAGAAAGTAATGGTTAGGACTAGGAGGATGACATCTGATCCTACCCAGTCGGCACACTTGATAAAACTTTGTCGTCGTAATGCAATGGAAATGGATCAAAAGATTTGTGATTTCCAAGCATTGCATTATGGGGTGCAACCCCAAGGTCATTCTCTACGGAGTTATTTATACCACTAGTTACCTAGCTTGTGATTAAGTTTCTCTTGTAATTGAAAATTGTTTTTTGATTCAAAATATGATATGTACCTAAGGCTATTACAAAATAAAATTTCTTTTTGGTATTTTTGGATTTTGTGGAAGCAGCAAATGCAGAATTGAAGTGTAAAAGATGTTTGATGATGGATTTCTTCTTGAAAATGAATTAGGCTATCATAGTTCACAAAAGATTAAGGAAAGTAATAGATTTTGCACTAAGTTTAATGAAAACCCCCAACAACTCATTGGGTCAGAAATTCGATGTAATGAACTCCATTCCATGAAACTCTTTAAAAACACTTAGTGTGTGTACAGAAGTCGCAAAGTGAAAAATTCAACTCAACACAATATCGCCTATAAAATCAAGCACAACTAGGAAGATAGAAGAGAGCAACAAAGATCTCATTGAATAGGTAGAAATGAGACTTCACTTTACCACGTTAAACACAAAACAAGTTCAATACACAAATAATCCAAGTTTGGCTCAACCGAGACCAAGCATTTATGTACAAATTACAAGTCCTAACTCAATAACTATATAATCTATAACATAAATATAGATTGAAAACTAATACCCCCTTTCAGAACATCAAACTCAAGCCAACTTCATCTCCAAGCGGAAGGGAGATGCTCAGCTACTCATGTGTAGTGAAATTGGACTCCGGATGGATGATTGGAGGTGCATGGATGGATTAGGGATGAGATTAGGGTTGTGTGAATAGAGAGAATGAGAGAAAATATGAAGTGTGAGTGTTCTCTGCCTCTTTCTACCTCCTATGCTCGAACCTTACCCTCAACCGTCTAGGGTCGGATCCAAGAAGATGGGTCGGGTTTTATTTCCATTTGGAGCCTGATTCGTTACTAATTTGCGATATTTGTAGCGGTAAACTTGAGGTTTCTCCTCGACAAACCTCTCTCGAGAGTTCTTGGTCGCCTAATTGAACTTTGGCGGTGGTGAACCTTCCCAGAGCTGCTTTCCTCATTCTTGACTAGAGTTTCTGAAATGAAATAGCAAATATTTGAAGTATCACTTGCTTATGATGGAAATTAAGTACAATTATATTATCATTTATGGTAAATGCACCCAAAATCACGCTAATCAAGATCAACAACTCTAAATCTCAAAATAAGCACAAGAAGGGTTATGAAGGGCTAAAATTGAATCAAAAGCTCTGGAAATTCAAGCATAAATATAGTATAAATAAAACTCAATCAACATCATCCATGCCTCATTCTTGATTGAGATATCATGTGACAAAAGGGTTGTGACGTGATTATATGAAAGGTTGCATCGTGTTAACAATCCTCATATGAATTGGGTAGTCCCAATGTCTTGTTAGAGGCCATTTACGACTTGTGAGCTAACACTCAGTTTAGCCCGCTGCCAACTTCATGTGGGCCTACAAGGTCGCATGCAAGAACAAGCTCAACACATGCTTTAATACCCAGATTCATTGAATCTAATATTGTTTGAGATTCAATGAATGCAGAATTTAATTCTAAGTTTTTTCGAATTATATATATGTATATAAATTCGAAATGACAATAATATTATATAGATAATATTAATATTAATATTAAAATATGGGTTAGTTTTAATGTTTAACTTATTTGATAAATTAAATAACATAGATTTATATATTTAAATTTAATTTATAAAGATAAATTTATTGATTGGTTCATTATTTAAATCAATTAAATGGATATGATTTAATCAAATCATATTAATCCAAATACGAATTGTAGAATTTGAATTTCAAGGTTTGAATTTTAGAATTTGAATCTTAAGATTAATCTTGAATATCCTTTTAAATTTAGTTTTCAAGATCAATCTTGAATATCTTTATCCAAATTTGGATTTTCAAGATTAATAAAAGATTAATCTTAAATTTTTTAATACACCCCACATGAGTTTTATAAATAGAGGACTCATGAGCCATATGGTGTATGCATGTACGAATTTTGGATTGTGAGCCACATAAACCCTAGAGAGAGAGAGTGAAACATGAAAGGCGTTAGTACGCTGCCATTATTGGGAATTGTTCCCATGGATACCAGTAAAGGGAGACGATATGAAACATTGGCTCCTTGAGATTGAAATCGAGAATGGAGAAAAGCTTGAGAAGGATGTGGAAGTTAGGAACAAGAAAGATCCAAACGACGAAGGAAGCTATGAATTCGTGTTCTGCAAATAGATAATGACCTAACCAATCTATTTAAATGCCTTTGACAGACCAAACAAGGAATTAGAATGTACATGCAGCGGAAGATATATTTATATAACTTATACATTGAGGAGAATATTGTTAGAATATAAGTATGAGTTATGTTTGTATAGATATAAGTGTGAGTTAAGTTTATATATATTTCTATTTATGAGGGGAAGATATTAAGCCTTTTGATCTCCCAAAATGGAAGTCATGTTAAATGTCATAATGAAATTTTAAATCAATATGTTGTGAAAATTGAAAAGTTGCTATAGTAAACTAGAAGTCTATATATCTAGATAGATTTATTATTGGCATGGCTTGTTTGATCATCCGAGTCATATATAAGATGCAATATATTGTTAAAGATTATGTGTTGACATCTATTGAAGAACCAGAAGATTTTTCATAATTAGTCATCATACTATTCAAAGTTATTACGTGATACTTGTTCTCAATAGAATATGAATCATGAGAAGATCGTTGGTTGCGATTTGAAATGGATCTCAACATTTCTGGAAATATATTGCACTCATATGTGCCAATTCAAATAGCATGTAAACCATACAAGTATTTAATATATTCGATAGATGCATCTATAAGATAGTTACATATGTGATTACTAATAGCTTGCAGTCTCAAGTTTGCAAGATTATTTGAATAAATCATTATGTGAATGAGTGCACAATTTCCATATTATACGATCAATAAATAATTAATTAAAGCCTTCATATATAGTTTGATCAATACTTATGAGAACAAGATTTTTACTTTAATGTTGGCATATTTGATTCAATATATTGTAGCACTCATATACGTAAAGCCAATAAAATTCTCTTAGTGAAATTAGCTTTTGGTTATGAGCCAGATATTTTCCTTCTTAAATGTTTGAATGTGCAATGTTTATTTTTACCGACCACCATAATGCACATAGATGGAAGGTTGATATAAATGTTGGGTAAGATTATCCTCATTGTTTATCCCTAAGTAAAACAAATTATGTTTCTACATAGAGCAAATGTGTTTATAAGACGTGTACTGCATTATTAGTTAATTGTCATTTGACAAATGTTTTCCACATGAGAGGGAGAAATTAAGTTGTTAGGAAAGAAAACACAATGAATGCATTATTGTTATTATCAAATATAGATCCTCAAATATAACAGAATGAACCAGAAGTTCATCGAATATTGCATTCAGGATATCTTGTAAAAATATTTGCCAGATGTTATTATTAATCTAAATGAGTATAATTAAATTCCATATTTCAGCTGAAAATGCTCAAATAAATATAAATAAAAATAAGACTTGCCTGAAGCATGATAAACCAATCGGTTCCAAATATTATACTTTGGATAAAGAGAAGCATATCATTAATATGATCATATTGAGGAGGTTGACACTTTAGAAGAGGCCAAGACATAACTATTTGCAAAAACCTTAAGAGAGGTTCATGCATATAAAAAGTAATGTTAAGATTTTGATAAGTTATGTCACAATAAGAAAAATAGAACCAAAAAAGATATAGTTGTTGACCACGGTTTTTGTAATAATATCATGTGATTAAATAAGGATCATATATATGAATCTGTCATAAAAGGGTTACTAAATAGTGATTAACCCAGATGAAAACAAAAGGAAAAGACACAATGAAAATATGATTACGTTATTTTAATGTGAGAATTATGAATCTGCTGTCTAAACACATGATACAAAGTTATTATATGATATATGAACATTTATGTAAAAACAAATGTTTTCACAACGGTGTGATGATAATAATGAGGTATATTATTTTATGGTGGATAAAAATAATTTCTAGTTTGGCTGAATATGAAAACAATATGAGTCCCTTAGGTATTATTAGAGCATATGTATATGGCTCACTAGATAGTGAATTTTTATGAAAATTCTTGAAAGATCTAACATGCCAGAAGCATGCATAAGAACATCATTATATGTATAAAATGTTACTTGGTGTAAAATAATTTGAGTTCAATTTTGTTAGTGAAGGATTTGACCAAGAAGGAGGTGAATTGGTCACTTTTTAAAATTAAAACTTAAAGCACAGAATTAAAGACAAAGTCACCGATGAGAAACAGAGAGATGATGGACACAACAAATTTATCCTGGTTCGGTCCTCTTGACCTACGTCCAGTTTTCAGAGCTCCTATAAGATTTCTAATCCACTATCCAATAGTAATCAAGGCACACATGGCCTTTACAACTGGAGACACACTCCCCTTACAACACGTATTAAAACAGAGTCTCACGCACTTTGTATTTCAGCTCAAACCTAGCCCAAATGATTCAAGGTCCCAACCTTGAATATCTCACAGGTTTACAATAGATTTTTGATAAGAAAGACTCTCTTGAAAGAGTATATAATGAAACTCTGAAGCTCACAGGAATTTATGAACAAAATGACAGAAGATTGTTGAGATAATAATGGCAGATCAAAATTCTTTCATCGTGGTCTCTTATGTCTTTAAAGCTTCTTCATTTATAGATGAGGATTCAATAAATGGCCGTTACTCAGAATTTGAATATCCATTAGAGAGAAGCATCAATCCGTTACTCACACCAGCTGCGTTTGTTGATTGTCATTAATGCTCCATAAATGATGTGGTTCAATTGTCGCACCGAAAGTCATTGATGCTCCTATTCATTTCTTGGACTGCCTAATCAGTTTAATGAAAGATCTGCAAAGCATTTATTAGAGCAGGTAACGTTTAAAAAGTTTAGATATGAAAGAGGAAAGTTTTGGTGAACGCTAGGCTTAGCTGTCAGACTGATACTGTGTCAGATAAGTAATACTCGAGTTTTGTTTCTCAATACTCGAGTGATGATCAGAGTGAGCAAGTGTAAATTTGAATTTTATGAGCTAGTACTTGAGTTTTAAATTCATTACTTGAGTTTTAATAACACTTTTGAAGTAATTCGAGTTTTTGCTTGAAGTGTTGCAGAACACTTTGATTCAGTACTTGAGTTACCTTAAGAGCGTTGAAAGTGACCATCAATACTCGAGTGTTGTAATCATATACTTGAGTTTTGTAAACACTTTTAGTTGATACTCGAGTTTTCAAGAAGAAGTTTGAAGTGAAAACATTTTGGAAAACTTCAATACTCGAATGTTCAATCACAATACTCTAGTGATGATAACACTTTTAGCAAAACTCGAGTTGTCTATTGCAAGTGTTGCGTTTATATGAAAGAATTGCTCGATACTCGAGTATTACAAACCAATACTTGAGTGTTGACAACAATTCCATTTATAACTCGAGTTTTCTGCTTCAATTGTTGCTCTATGTTTTGAAAATAAAGCTTGATACTCGAGTGTTGCAAATCAGAACTCGAGTATTGCCATCACTTCATACTCAATACTCGAGTATTGCCATCACTTCATACTCAATACTTGAGTTTCACTTAAAAGTATTTAGTTGTAAAACATTTTAAATTTCAGTACTCGAGTTTTAGAAAACATAACTCGAGTGTTGTCAATAATTCGACCCAATACTTGAGTTTCATCTGAAAGTTATGGATTTTAACACATCTCTAAAGAATAATACTCAAGTTTAAAATATAATACTCAAGTGTTATCAATACTTTCATACAAGCTCGAGTGTTAAGTGAAAGTTTTGAAACTTGACATCTTAAAACTCAATTACCCAAGCACAGAACTTGAGTGCTACAACATGAACACTTAGAAACTCAAGCTTTTTATTGAAAACAAGTTATTCCTCATAATTCCTGCAATTATACAATAATCAATTTTGTTATCATCAAAATATGGCATCAACAAATTTGACTCATAGAAATATATTGACAATGAATAATATTGTATTTTACTTTACTAGTATATCAAATTACTAGTTGGTTCAATAACTTCAAAATCATAAATTTTTTTATGATGATTTAGTTTACAAAATATATTGAGTTTAATGGACTAGACGTCCTATATATTTATTTTATGATAATATTATATTGTGATTAAGTTTTTGCAGGATGTGTCATGATTCTTATTATGTTGTGATTAAGTTTCTTTATGATATGTCATGATTATTTTCATGATAAAATTTTGTATGTTCCGTGGTGCATAAAGCAAGTAATGGAGGGTGTATGTAATATTCAACACATCCAGAAGATATGACAAATGAATGCATGTGTAGTTCAAACAATAAAAGAAGATCAACTGGTTAAGAAATCATCGGTGACAATCACATTTGAGAAAATATAATCGCAATGAGTTATATTGTATTCAAGGGGAGTAAAAGTGATGAGGGCATCATATGAAAAAGTGAAATTAATACTATCTTTAGGGGGAGAAAAGATTATGCTGCACTCTTTTTTCTTTAACCAAGATTTATCCCTCTGGGTTTTCCTAGTAAGGTTTTTAATGAGTAGCTTCAATATATATTGTATACTCTTTTTCCTTGAATAGGTTTTTGTCCCATTGGGTTTTTCCTAATAAGGTTTTAATGAAACACAAAATTCATTTATGGACATCAAGGGGGAGTATTATAAAACATATTATATGATGTGGATGTCTATAAACTCTCAACTCTTGGCCTTTCATCACTTCGCTTCTTTTTTTTGGTTATAAAGGCAAGCTAGGCTTGAAATTAAAGTGGTAACTACTAGTAGAGGTGTGGAGTTGTGCCCCTCACAAAAGATTGATCGATTAGGATATGTTTCTTGCAACTTGGCGGTAGTTGCCAAATAAGCACTGTCTAAGAGCTTCCTGGGTGGGTTGCCTTCACTAGCATATTGGTGCACATCAAACTTTCCCTAGCTACGTGGGATAACTTCACATTCCAGCTTCCATATAGAATGTGACTAGTGGCTTCAACCTCATGTCGCAACCGATGGGTAGGTCTTCAATCTCTAAGCAAAATGTTGACTGCCTCAAGAGAGTTTGAGAAAACTTGTGTGTCCTTAATCTGCATAGAGTGGCACACCTCCAATCCTATTTGGATTGCCAAAATCTAAGTTATAATTATAGCGGTTTGGCCAAGCCCCCTCTAGAATTCTACTATCCAACAGCCCTATTCATCTCTAATAAGCCCAGTGCACGCAGCCTAATTATGTGGTCAAACCGAAGCATCAACATCCAACCTCATTGCTCCACTTGGTGGTGGGGTCTAGTGCGTGTCCCCAATTGAGCTTCCCTTGAAAATCTGGTGATGAAATTTTCCCCCTGTTACACCTTCCATGATATGGAACATGCACTGTTGGAAAATTTCCTTTGTGGAAGCTCAGTAGATTCAAACACCCGAGAACATTTGGTCTTACATAGTATCCAACATACATGCGTGAATATCATCGCCTATGGCCATCTCTGAAATCTAGCCTTATCAGGCTGGTTGTTGCATTCCATAACAGCCATTCCTACAAATCACAAGAAAAGAAGGTAGTATATCGGTTAGTTGTAATAAACTCTTTCTTGACCTCTCTTGTTTTCTCACAGTCCACTTCGCTTCTCTTTAGAAAACCCTCCTTTGGCTCTTCTACATCCATACTTCATCTCTATCGATTTTCTCTTTTGCCTCAGAAAAATGGCAGCCGTTGAGGCACATTTTCTTGTTCCTCCTCTATCTCCATCTTCATCTTTGATTCCAGCCCAAGATGAGCTCAAGAAAATCGCCATCTACAAGATTGTGGAGTATGTTGAGTCTAGCATGGTCCTAAGTCTCAGAATCTGGTCAAGGGTGAAGCATGCAGTGGCTGAGGCAACTCTCGAGTTTTAGATTTAGAGTCGTTGCTGGTATTTTAGATATAGAGTTTTCAGATCTTGTTGAATCTTTACAACCCTTTTCATGATCTAAAAGTGAATTCGTTGAATTACGTGCAAATGTTGAGGACCAAGCGGTGAAGATTTCTACGGCGCAGGAAATACAATCGATGAACATTTGCACTTTGGAAAAAGACATCAAGTAAGGTCTCCTTTTCTCTCTATTTCTTCTTTGTAATTGTAGTTTTCATTGTTCTTTTTCGTGTGAATTTTCTTGGAATGGTAAAATATGGACTAAAATAGATTTTGCTCAACATTAGCATCTATCCATATATTCCTTCGCTAAAGTTCCCTTCTGAATCCAATGATTATCTTAACTTTTTTGGTTTAATAACTTTAAAAGAATGAAGAGCACATGAACATTTTACTGAGACCTACGAAAGTATATGTATTCTATTTCACACCTAAACACATGCCTTGACTAGCATAAGTAAAGAAGTGGACAATTCCAAAATGATTATAAAATCACTATCAAGTAGGGTGGAAACAAGCCAGACGGCCTGTAGCTTGGCCTGTAAAAGCCTGTACAGGCTTGGCTTTTACAGGCCAGGCCACAGGCTCAGGCTGCTTGGGAAGCTTGATTCCAAAATAGGCCCAGGTTTAGGACGCCTGAAAGGCCTTTTTGGCATGTGAGGCAGCCTGAGCCTTTTTTTTTAAAAATGAATTATGAAGGGAATTTTTTAATATCATAAAGGCTTCATCTTTTATCATAAAATGTCTTATGATTTGAAACACGGAGTACTGGCATGTAGGTTATGAACTAATTTCATTCTCTATTCAATATTGTCGTTCAGGAATATTGATGATGTTGATAAGACCATGGATGAAATTAATGAACAGATTGAGAACATGAAACAAATTCAAGAAGCTTTAGCAACTCCAATTGGCGCATCTGCTGATTTTGATGAGGTTGCATTCTATCTGTTTGAACTCAATATTTTGATTATATTATAATGTTACTGTCTCATTGAAAACCAACATGTATAAGTTGTGTGGCATTCTTAACTTTAGTGTTTTTTAGGATGAATTGGAGGCAGAACTTGAAGAGCTAGAGGGTGCTGAGTTCGAAGAATAGCTTCTACAGCCGGCAAATATAGCTCCAGTAGCCCCAGTGGAGCTCCAACTTATATGAGGGTAACAAGAAAGAGAGAGGGGCACTGGGGAGAGATGATTGTTTTTATCTCTTATTTTATAAAAGTAAAATTAAAAAATATTTAAAAACAGACATGTACAAGCCATATGCCAGGTCAGGCTGAAAACAGGCCTAGGCCAGGCCAAGCCTGTCACACACAAAGCATGCTACCTACTTGGGTGGAGCCTGCCCATGCCTGACATGTTTCCACCTCTACTAGCAAGCTTACGACATGAGGTTGAGAATGCGAGATCACATTCAAAGTGGTTGAATGAAAGTTAATCCAAAATAATCAAATTTTTGGATGATTCTAAGCTCATGCTATCTTTATTCTATTGTTGTCTAGGTTACTGAGACTTAGTCTTTGCTGATAAAATGCTAAGAACTTATTTCGAGAATGAATGTTGCTGCCAGCCTGAAATTTATCTTTCTTTTTCTTTTTATTTCTCGGTCATGTGTCTTCTTCCTCTACTAGATCCTCTAATTACAAGGGCCATTCAATTCTAATCATACTATAAAAGCCATTCTTTTTTAAATTTATATTTGAATTTCCTCTAAAATTTGGATCTTATATCTCTTGCTCTAAATTATTTGAACTTCGCCTTTTATGTGTAGCAAAATATGAAATGAGGAAACTTAGAGAAGATATTAAAACAATGAGGAAGGCAAAGGGTGAGATATGCTCTACAATTTTGGAAAAAACAAAGAAAGATTTCCTCTTTGGAGTCCAACTCATCTCTACATTTGACCAGGTAACTTCTAAATGGGTAGATTTATCTCTATGTATGTATTCTCTTTTTACCCAACTGGTTATTAAATCTATCAAATGCAAAATTATTTGAGTGATGCTAATAAAAACTTAGAGAGTGTACTCTGCGCTTTTGGACTCCAATTGACTGCATTTTTC
>JANTPZ010000948.1:0-31677 GCA_025593235.1 Vachellia pachyceras | reverse complement strand
AAAAAAAATCTCGTTTAAAAGGGATTGGAGGAAGTAGTTTTATATATACCCCTCTTCATCAATTTTTTAATGTTATTTAAGACTTTAGCAGTATAAAAACATATTACGTAAACATTATTTTAACTTTTCGACAATCTCATATCCTATTTATAAAATAGAGAAAAGGGTTTTTTTCGTAATTTATAATAAGCATTTCATTAAAATTTTTACATAAATATACGATTATGCCTTTTATATATTATCACATAGACTGTGTACTTTTATGGTGGGTCTGTTTGGGAAGGTGGAGCTTATTTTCATAAGCACGTTTAACAGTGCTTTTCCGCAAAACGAGACAATCTCCTCCACATATTTGTCTCGACTTATGTGAATAAGCACTTATAAGTGGCTTATGGCAATTTGCCAAACGGGCCCACGTATATGATTTGATGAAGAGGGGTAAATTGATCACTTTTTAAAATTAAAATCACAATACACATAATTAAAACAATGACACCGAGTGAGTAGAGAGAAAAGATGGACACGACAGATTTATCCTGGTTTGATCCTCTTGACCTACGTCCAATCCTCAGAGCGTCTATGAGATTTTTCAATCCACTATTTGCAATAAAAAAAGGCTTCACAAGCCTGTACAATGGGAAAACACTTCCCCTTACACTTTTCACCAAAACAGAGTATCATACACTTTATTTTTTGACTCAAACTCAGCACAACTGACTCAAGGCCCCAATCTCAAGTTTCTCACATATTTACAATGGAGAAAGGCTATAAGAACTCTCTTGAAAGAGTAGATATGTAATCACTGAGGTACAGGAAGTGTAATGAATGATTTACAGATGAGCAGATGAACGTAGTAAATGTTGGAGCTTTTTGAGTGCGTATGTGTTATCTCTTTTCTTCATCTTGAATGCTTGGCTCATTTGTAGTTGAGAGTAATAAATTAGCCTTTAGAAGGAGTAAATGCCCGTTACTCACATAAGCTACCATTCTGCTTCACCATTAATGCTTCATTAAGGGCTTGTTTGGAAATCAATTCTAGAACCTAGATTTTACCTCAAAACTGAGGTTTTGTCCAAGCAAAATTTTTTTCTCGAAAGCTATTTTGGTGACAAAACTTCAGTTTGAAACCTATGTTTTCTCTTTCCTACTTTTTCCTCTTTCCTTTTTCCTACTCACTTTTTTATCTCGGAATCCGTAAAAGCTAATAACTTCACAAACATAAATCATTTTTTAAAACCTAAGTTTTGCCTCATAATCTATAAAAGCTATTTTTCAAAATCTATTTTCCAAAACCTAGGTTTTACATCAGAATCTGTAAAGGTTATTTTCAAAATCACATCCAAACAAGCTCTAAATGCAGCTTGAATGAACGATAGTGAAGATAGCAGACGAACGTTAATGCTTTTTATCTGAGTAAGATTTGGTTTGCTTCATTGCTCGTCCCATAAGTCAATATTTTTGCATTTATGAGAGTAGTTGGAATTCAAAATAGTTAAGCACAAATAAGAAAATATTTTGCAGAGCGTAGGTGGAAATGTCAGATACATAGTTGTCAGATAAAGTAGTTATCGAGCATAACACTTTAATGCTCGAGTATTGTAGAGTAAATTTTAAAGAAAAGCTCAATGCTTTAACTCAATGCTGGAGCACAATATAAAAGTATTTAGAGAAATAATATTTATGCTCAAGTACTGAAAACAATGCTTTTAGTTTGTGCACGAGCATAGAAAGAATTCTGACAGCAATCCATGTCAATGCTTGAGCATTGGATCTCAGTGCTTAAGCATTGATAGTGCTTCTCAAAACTGCTCGAGCATTCAGTGCAAGTATTGAAGAGATACATGTTTTGAAGACCTTAAAACTATAGCATTAGATCATGGTGCTTGAGCATTGTGAATGCTGCAACCTACTGATATAGCATTTTCAGAAAGCATAAAGTGAACAGTAAAATTTTGGGCCTGATGCTCGAGCATTAGATGGCATTGCTCAAGCATTGGCAATGCTTGCAGTCATTGCTGGTAACATCCCCTCACATCATAGATAGAATTTACTTTCTTACATAATATAAATCACTCTAAGTAATTCATCTAAATAACGGCTAACTCAATAAATCTATCTTATATTGAAGGATTTTTTTAACTGTACACATATTAAATCAATCTTTAAAAGAGAAAGAAAATTACGAAGGATCATGTTTGAACATTAATTATAAGGGTAAAATTGAAAAATGAGAGCTGTAAGTTACATTATGGACTAAGCATTATTTTAAAAGTGACTTATATTGTTAATAATAAGAAGTATAATTTTATCCATGCTATAATTGTCCGCCTTTTTGTTGTTTTAGGCTTTATTTTTTCTTTTTTTGCATTAATATCGACATTTTACAAATTTTGTCACCCTCCAATAATCTTTTCTCTTCCCACAAATTATCTGCCTCTTCTATTAATTATGTATCTTAATATAGACTCCTCCTCCTATATCCTTTCGTTGATACTACTCTTGTCTTATTTATAAGATTGAAAGAAAAGAAATTCTTTTTTTCCACTCATAAGTCACATTTTAAATTTTTATTTGAATGAATATTTTACGGTTCATTTATTGTTGTATTAATTTTATTCTCATTAGATATAATAGATATTAAATAGAAGTAAATTTGAAAAGTTATTGAAATTTAAGTTAGAATTAATGAAATTTAAGATATTTCTTGATCTGTATGGAAATAAATACTTCCTTCAGTTTCCAAATGAATGAGCCACTAGTTAGGCTGTTTCCCCCCTAAAAGTAAAATTTAAATTATTTTTCTTAAATAATAGATTTGGATATATTAAAGGCTTTTCCATAAGCGAGTATGTAGTTTCCGATGCAATCGGTAAAGGGTATTCTAGAAATATCATTACATATATTTTACCAAAAAATAACTTCAAACATTTTTTAATATGTGCAAATTAGCCATCTCATATGATGCCTTACAAAACGGAGAAAAAGAAATTTTTTCCTCATATCTTATAAACAAGACTAAGGGAGTAGTATGGCATAACCGTAAACAAAAATAGTTTTGGTTTTTGTATTGGATGGAGTACTGATGATCTATATAGGGAAAGTGACAAAATAGTATTCAAAAAATTGCAAAATTCCAAATAATTTTTTTACCATTTCTAATAAGTGATAACAAATAATGATAAGTAATTCACAACTTATTTTTATGATAAATACCTTATTTAGGATTTTTCATTTTCCAAGGTCTTTTTTGTCATTTTCCTATATATATATATATGTACATTTGAATTTGAGATGATAAAACTTACTGGCAGCAAATTTTCAATTGTTGATTTTTTTTTTGTGTATTTCCCTGAAGATGAGGTGAAAAGAAACACTTTATGTGACTTGAATTGTGGTGTCAATAACCGTGGGCACAGGGAGCAAAATACATTATGCCTACCAAAAACTGCCTGGCATGTGATTCTGCTTCCCAAGTTACACAGGCCTCATTCGCTTCAGTGAAAATCAGACCCCAAAAAAAAAGAATGAAATAAAGATTGATCCGGTTAGTAAGAAATTAATTGGCGGCGCACAAGGTCATGAGTTTAAAGCTTATTGATGATGTGAAAATCTTATTGATGGGTAATCTATATACCTCTATAGACGCTCTCTAACCTTGGAGGTATGTCCTGCCTTTGAAACCCAGCTCATTTAACCTGTGTTTTACATCGTAAGCGTGTGCATGTACTTCGATCTTCTTTTGATATTTAAGCATTACACCAAAATATTGTCGGTTTAGATTAACAGTAAAATCTACTTTTCAATATAATTTAGATTAACGAGATAAACATGTGAGTAAGTTTTATCTCGATTTATATAAATATGTTTCTACAATGCCTTTTGGGGAAGAGAGAGCTATACTTTCTAAAACTAATCATTTAAAAAATAATTCTTGTGGCCCTCTCAACATAAAGTAACGAATGTTTTATTGCCCCGTTGTAGGTAGGGGTGAGTAACGGGCTGATGGAGCTGGCCCGTGTCATAACCCAAGATCTGCCCGTTTATAATACATAGGTATAGGGTACTCGTACCAATGGCTCAATCTGTTTTAACCTATATAAACGGGTACGGATCAAAATGGGCGGGTGGACGCAGGTTGAGGGGAATCCATTCGAAAGCTGTATTTTTTTCCCTAAAAAATGAATAGAAGAAGATGATGAACTTGGAACTTAAAAAAAAAAAACCACCTCGATTAGAATGGCTACATCGGAATCAACGCAAGGTGGTGGTCAAGAAAAACTGGAAGAAACAATCATGACTCGTGATCACTCGCTTTCCCACTCACAATGATCCATCGAAAATATCCATATAATTAAATTCAATGTAACCCACAATCGTGCAACTTGGAGAGCAGGCAATTTAGAAACTCAGATTTGCTAGAAAACCAATGGCTTAGATCCACTTATTCGTGAAAAGTATCACCTGGCATTTTCGCAATTTCCGATTCGGCGGCTCAACGTCGTTATCCTCAACTCTCTGCATGATCTCTCTCACGCACATTCACACCGCGGCGTTCAGAGAGAGAGAGATGGGGTGGTGATAATCGACGGCACGACGGTTAGGGATTTCGTGAGCAACGAGGAACGGTTCAACAAGAGCGTCGAGGAGCAGTTCGTGACGGTGGATCTAAAGAGCGACGACGCTTTGTCTCAAGGGAGCTGCGAAATGCGTTCGAGTCCACGACGCTGATCGAGACGCATTTTGGGAATGACATGGCCACTCCGCCGGAGCAGCTCACCCAGCTCTACAATTCCATCTTCAAGAAGTTTCTCATCTCCTTCTACGTCATTCTCCTTCAAGCTTTTTTTCTCCCTCTTTTTTTGATCTCTTAACCCTGTGCTGCAACGAACTTTTCTCCAAATAAAAAAATAACAATAATAATGGATACACTGACAGTATAAAAAAATAGTAAATAAAAGGAATATTAAAAATCCCGAAACGAAGGGGGCCATAGATATATACTAGAGACATTGACCTTATAAAAAATAATATATACTAAACAGGGTATAACGGGTGGGTACGGGCACCGGTAGGTGAACCCGTGTCCCGCCTCATCTATAGGACACCCCGCTGTGACGGGTTTCAATTGGGTGGATTTAAACGGGTTCAAATGTGATGGGTCATGGGCGGAGAGGGGCGGGATGGGTGGGTTGGATTTTTTTGCTCACCCTAGATGAAGGTGACATTTTTACTCCATCTTTTATATGTTAGGTACATTTTTGCCTCTAAATAAAGTATATGGTATTGTGCTCACATTTAAGAATAGTTGATAGTTTTTTTATATATTAACCCATCAGAGTTCAACATGAAGGCATTACTAAAATAAATATTCACCACCTTTCTTCAGTGCATGTCCAACACTCATTTGAGACCCTATAGAATACCCCAGAGTTCAAAATGAAGGCTCGTTCCCTTACCAATGCCAAAGATGAAACCATCTAACAGCAAACCATTGTGGTCTTAGCTATGTAGGCAGAAGCAACATTCGTCTTTCCCCATCACACTCACCATCTACATTTATTTTAAACACACCCCACAAAATTAAAGGCGTTATCTAGTGGGTATGATTTATTAATTCAAGTTGGTTATGGCATAAATTAAAATCAGAGCACATTGTAATGTGAGTTTTGCCAAAACATGTTGATAACCCTTTACTTTCTTCCTGAATACTTCTGCATTTTTGTTTAACCATATCTGCTGATTGAGAATTTTGAAATAATTGCACTCTAGAACCCCATTAACATTTGTTGTTGCACCATCGTCCCAAATCTATCATTTCATAGAACTTAGATTTAAGAGAGGTGGGAACCAGATCAACCCAGCACGCTGTTGTAATCCCACAATTCCTCAGTACATGCATGGTATCTTGTCGATTCGCACCACACAAGGCACATATCCGTATTCTAATCCATATTCTTCTAACTAATAAAACTTTTCAAACGAAGACTTTTCATTGATGTTTCCGATATCCATCATCATCTCTGGATTTGAAAACAACGTAAGGGCATGTGGATAACAATTTAAGGTCTGATTAATTAGTTGGAGTTTTGGACCCGCAATTGATTTAACAGTTACTACATCATCAGATATTCAAATCAAACGGCGAGGACATGTAGCTCTTGTGATTCATGCAGAGATTTATAAATCATTCTACTTAGGCTGAATATGATGGTTATTCAATTGGTGAGATCAAAGTTAATCTATTATCCATTTAATTAGTATTATTATTCGAAAAAATGTTATAATCTTATCTTATCATTAAATATTTAAATGATATACTCATCCCTTCTATTCTTTCTATAAAAAACAACTATCAAATTCACATGGTTCAAAATATTAGTTAAATATAGTTTAAAGCAATAAATGTTTAAAATAGGTATTCTTTTTTTTTTTCAATTATATCTTATATATGAAAAGAATACATGAGAGATAATGGGGGAATATTTATTGCAGTGAAAGAATAAGTGGAAATAGAGGCATACATTTAGTGGAGGTAAACATTGAAAGATTAATTTGAAATTTCATAAAAAAGGATTTGTTTCTTATATCTAGGACCATCCACTTGAGAGTGAATGTTTCTTACAAAAAGACCAGATAGAGTAGTAATAAATGAATAAATATAAAATTAAGGGTTGAGGTACAAATTACCCATTAATTTTTTCCCAAAGTGCATAAAGCATTATATATTTTTTAGATGTTTAAAAATACCTATAAACATTTAAATTATGAGCAAATATGTCAAAATTATTAACTACAATCTAACATCGTTATTTTTTTTTTTATGATGAGAGACAGCCTATTTTTATATAAACATATGTAACACTGTTATATTATATTGGTTCTAATGTTTTTGCATTTATTTTAAATATTTATGAATATATTTGTACATTCGAAACACATATAGTGCTTTACGCGGTGTTGATAAACAGTCATGAATATTTTTACACAGTCACCCTTGAATTAAAGGAGTAGTTAAATGGACCGATGAGACTGTGCCAGGAAGATATTCCTAGAACGCTTAGGTGATAACGTTGTCCTCCCAACTCCCAACCCAAAATAGGCTGATGATATTATTCGTTATATTTCGCCACAGTTTGGTTTGGTAGCCATTTGATTCAACCCATTTTTATTTTCTAAGAATATCTTTTTTAAGAAGATGTATCATTCTGTAATTTTATTTGAGATGATGTCAAATATTAAATATGAAGAGTTTTCGTTTGATTCAAACCTGTTAGTTACCTAGAAAAATCATAATAAGGAAAAGATTACAAACACCAAACAAGAAACAAGGCCCAACACAAACCCCTAAGAAATGTTAAAAAAGTTACAACTATTTTATAATGATGTGTTTGACAATACTTCTACACTCCCCAAATACAAGTTCAACAATGTTTTTCTACAAAATAAGATAATCTTCTTCACATATTTACTTCGACTTAAGTAAAATTACTTCTCTACCGCGTTCTCAAACACATCCAGTTGTTTCTATTTAATCGGCAAATATTATCCTATGCTTACTTGACAGTCAATATAATCTCTCTATTAAATGATTGTTTGTTCGACCTCCGGTTTTGACTACTTGACGCTTTTTTAATCCAATCGACTAATATGAAGCATCACTTATGACAATTTCTATAATCGTTCTGTTCAATTTCTGTCATGCTAATTTTCAATATTATTGTGATAACAAGCTTGTTTTAATAACTAGATTTTGATTTCGAATTTTAACTTATGTTTGAGAGATGAGATGTTAAAATTGCCTAGGATACTACTCCCTCATAGTTCTAATTCGTCAACCATGTATGAACGCATTAGTTAAGCTGTGACAAAGTGAGAAGCATTGAATGTAATAGTTGAACGGCTACATTTTCTCAGTAGCGTCTATTTTGCTTTTAATACCTATAAACTTGTTTCTAACAGCTACAATTTCACTAACTCGATAAGTTAAAATCGTAACAATGTGGTTCTTCCTCAACATATTAAAACGGTCGAGTATTAGTTGACAATTATGCTGAGGTGTTTCCCTAAATCAGATTTATAAGTTAAAACATGAATAGGGGAGTTTGAAGATTAAGATTTGTGGAAGCAAATGAATCATAAATTGAGTTTCGCTGCGAAGATTTTACAACTTTCTAGTGTTCACAGCTCATTAGTGTAAACTTTCAAGGTAAAAATGTCATTAAAAAAAAAGTGATATGGATGCCCGTAGATATGCTACCTCAGCATGGCCTATCAACTAATTATTGACTATTTAAATTTATTAGAACAGAACGATATTGTT
Source organism: Vachellia pachyceras (assembly GCA_025593235.1). NCBI lineage: Eukaryota > Viridiplantae > Streptophyta > Magnoliopsida > Fabales > Fabaceae > Vachellia > Vachellia pachyceras. Next base: position 23,357 of record JANTPZ010000948.1, on the reverse strand, counting down.
ATAATTTTGCAACTTTCAGAATGACATTCGTCCAAAAAAAACTTTCGGGTACCTACTTTAATTTTCCTTTGAGAAAATCTCCTAGATAAAAATGACTGTGAACCCATTTAAATTCTTTTTATTTTACTTGCTTTCATCTGCTTGCTCAGTTTCAAATTTTTGTCATTGTTACATTGGGTTTTTAGTTGGGAAGAAGTATTTGAAAATTTTGCAAGGACCCAGGATCTAATATGAAAATAAGTAGACCAAGGAGGCTATGAATGGACCATATGAAAATAAAAGCAAGAAGAGTCAATTTCAAAGCCCATTCTTCCACGTAAAACTATGCCCAAAAAAAAAAGATAGCATGAAAGTATTAAAAAACTAGTCATAGTTTCCAAACTTCCAGGAATGACCCGTTGACCCAATTTCTAATTCAAACCAAGTTGCTTGACGACAAAAACAATAGAAGTAACCATTTTAGCATTACAAAAAATTGACTTTTAACGGTGACAAAGTATAAAAGGTCGTCGTTAAAAGATTTTTGATAGCACCAAGTCAGCACCAAAGAGTTGATATTGTAGCAATTATCACTGAAAGTTTAGCGGTGACAGAAAAGTCACCGCCGGGTATCTTTTGGGGGCCAATTGATGATCAAAATCTACATTGAGTAGAATAGAATTTTCAATGGAATATTTAAGTGGATTGTTCTCCCACATCAATGGCTCGCTTTTGGGGTAGGATTCCCAATCCCAATTAGATACCCATCAATGGGTATCAGAGCCTGGCTTACGATTTCTCTGGAGAGGGCTACTCACGAAGGGTTTTGATAGACAGGAGGCCGAGTGAAGTGCCGTGTAGGAAAGCTGCTAAGATGTCAACTTTCCATGGGGCTCAGTTGATGGAGACTTGGTAATATAGGATATCAAGCCCCACATTGAATAGAATACAATGCTCAATGAGGTATTTGAGTGGGTTGGCTCTCCTGTTTCAATAGCTAGCTTTTGGGGTAGGGTTCTCCATCCTACTTAAGTACCCATCAGTTTGCCGCTGTTGATACTTTCACAATTATTAAAAAAGATAATAATTTACTTCGGTGACTATCAAGTCATCACCAGTCGCGTACCACGTCATCAACGACTACCATATCACCACCATTCTATGCGCAACACGTGTCACCACATATATACCTCACCTACAACCATATGTCATCATGTCGCACTGCCATGTGTTGCCAGCTTATAAATCTAAAGGTTTGCTTTCTCTAGGAATTAAACCTCCAACCCCTTGAGTATACCCATAAGCCTTTATCGGTTGAGCTACAATGACTTCACATGCTTTAAACACATAATTTAATATATATATATATATATATAATGTTTTACTACATATTAAACTATAGATATTTATACACACACATTGTGTGTGTGTTATTTGTGCATATATCTATTTACAATATCTAATATTATTAGAAGCTAAACGTAAAATGGATAATAATTTTAATATCTAATATTATTAAGGCTGTGTCATATGCGGAACGGGTTGGCCCGATGGTCAACCCATAACCCGCCCATTTATTTATAACGGGTTCAAATTAAACCGTAACCTGATATAAACCCGTTTAAGCTTGAAATAAACAGGTTGAGCAAAACCTGACCGGGTTTGGGGGGTTATGGGCTAACCTGTGAAAAAACCTTCCTGAAGCAGAATGGGCACATGTTCCTTTGTGTTTCCTTGAGGCACATCAAGTCATCAACAACACTGACCACTGTCTTGTTGCCATCCGAGTGTAAGGTAGTGATTGACCGATAGTTGCTCAGGTGGTGGTCTCCTTCTACGTCATTGAAGCTAATGACATAACAGATCTGAAAATAAAAGCAACACAGATCAAGACGTTGAAGCTAATTGTGGATTCTATGGTTGAAATCGAGAAATAATTGTTTGAATGGGATTGCTCTGCCCTGGTATCCCGGGTCCGATTAAGGTCCCAGACTAATCCAGGGTCGCCACCGCCTAAGGTGACTTCCCACGGGTTCGAGCCCAAGACCTGGCGGGTACGCGGCGTCTTGCCTTCCCCTTGTCAACCAGTCGGACCACGCCCCCGAGGGCAAATCGAGAAATAATTTAATCATGAGGAAAGCCGTAAGGAATAGAAGATTATAAAATGGAAAAGACATCCAAATTAAGTTCATCAATTGACAGCAAAAACAAACTTAAAAACATGAAATTCTTCATCAGCAACCAAGGAATGGAACGTAGCCTCAAGTTTAGTGAGTGCGTACATCAGACCTTGATCATAGTTTCAAGGACATACTTGCTGCCAAATTGACTGAATCGACCAAACGAATCGGAGCTCAAGAAATTGTAGGAAAAAAAGGGAGAAGCACAACAGGTCGGGAAGATTAGAGATAAAATCAGGGACAAAACAGATTGGGAAGATCATAGATGGGAATTGTCATAGCCATCGGTGAGTATTGGAGAAACCAGGCCCATCCACACAATTTCAGGAAAGAGAAGGTGGAGATGAGCAGCCACAATCTCAGCGGAGCTTGGTGGAAGAGAAGTGCCTGTGAGGAGACGCTCTAGTAGAGGAGCAGAGCTCGACGAAGGAGAAGAGACGGTGGGAAGAGATGCTTTCGCAGAGGAGCGAAGGTCAGCGGAGGAGAAGAGACCGTGAGAAGAGACGCTCTGCCCTCACACGATGGAATTAGTTGCTCAGGTTAAGTCTCTGCTCTCGCAAAAAGGGAGAGAAAATTGATAAAAAGGGGATATTGAGGAACTAAAGAAGGGACCTAGACATGAAAAAAAAAGCGCCTTGAAACCTTAACCACTGAACCAAATGTCCACTTAAGATTTTATAAGATACAACTATTATATAATAGGTGTTTATATATAAAAAACAATATATATGTAAACAGGTGGGTACGGGCAGCCCAAGGCTTTGCCGTAGCCGTCCCATATACTCTACAAGCTCACCCGTTTATATCCCGCCTATTATGGGCTATTTTTGCGGGCCCAAACGGGAAAATTTCATATCGGGCATCGACGGGTTTACAGGGTTGCGGGTCACTTGCTCAGCCCTACCTGCCATGATGATGAATCACAACATTTTTTTTTCAAAGAAATATATTCCATGCCCTTAATGAAGTAGCAAGATAACAAATTTTTAAATATTAAAAAAAATTAGTTAAGTTAATTATTTATAATAAAAATATGTGATTTTTGAAAATACTTCTTTAATGGTTATTCATATTGATAAAAAGTCTTTAATGTATGAGGTAAAATAGATTAAGATTTTACATTTGGAACCATAGCAAACTAATCAATTAACTCTTAAATTTAAAATAAGATAGAGTATTCATCTAACAAATAGAAGAGATGTTCGTACAATTAGTAAGAAGTTGTCTTGTACTTACAAAATCACCTATTACAATCTTACTATCAATGTGAGACTTTTATTGGTGGATAATTTTAAATGCTCTTAGAACTTGAAAGCATGCTCATGACTCTTACCCTAACCCTGGTGAGTCCTAGGCTAACAATATAAACTTGTTCCATCGGAAAAAATATCATTCCTCTGGCTTATTTTTAGGATAAAGAGAAAAATTTTATTTGATCATATTTAAAAAAATTGGTCAAAAAGTAAGTGCTACAAAAACCATAAACCCTAAGTGTAAAATTAAATAGATAAATAGTTGTTTTGATTGAAGACAATACTTATGTTAAGTTTCTTATATTCATTATGTCCAATTATTTAATTACACTTAGTCATGTATAATCAAGGTTATTAAAACCGGACCAGTGACTGAACCGGTCAAGGCAGCGGGTTAAGGGTCAGTGGGTCAGATCGGAGTTAAACCGGGGGTCAGACCGGTGGGGAATAAAAAATTAAAAAATAAATATTATCACACATTAACACAAGCAAATTATCTAGAATTGAAAATTGAAAATAAGTAGTAAATTTCATTATTAACAAAATAACAATTACCAAATTAACAATATACTTATAGATTATCTATTATCCAACATTATTTACTGTTTCAAAATATTTATCCAAACAAAATATTAATATATATATATATATATGGTAAGGGGACAATTTGTTTTTCCCCTTCAAACACCAAAATGTTATCCTCCATATATTCTACAAATGGGACAAGAGCAATCGACATGCAACAAAATGACAGTATAGAAGAATGTTGGGTGGGAAAATATCAACTTGTATTCTTTTAGGGTGTATATAGATTGATTCTTTTACTTACACTATAATTGACTGCATTGTCTTCATTCATCTTACCCCTATTTTTTTCAGACATATATATGAATTCCATTAATGAAGAAAATAATAATTCATCAAGTTGTAGTTTATATTTTGTAGCTTCTATTGTCATATCCTACTCTAATACAATAACTTCATATTCATCATAATAAATTTTGTAAAAAAAATAAAAAAAATATTTTTTTAAAACTGACCGGGTCAACCTCGGGTTGGCCGGGTTGACCCCAACCAGGGTCAAACACTAAACCGGATCGGACCAGTGGCCGGTTCGCCGGTTTCCAGTCCGAACCGGCCGGTCCGGTCCGGCTTTCATAACCTGGTGTATAATATTTTAAAAATATTGTTATTTAACTATAAATTCAAATAAAAAATACGATTCATGACCATGTACTTGATACAATTTACAAGGAACTTGACCTAATTAAGTTTTATCCTTTGAGTTACATTATATATTAATTTTTCAATTAAGGCATAAGCATAAAATAATATCTTAACAATGCGAGGGATCAATTGATAATTTTTTAACTTCACCCTATTTAAATTATGTAGATTTTGAGGAGCATATTAAAAAAATGAAAACCTTACTTAATGATAAGGATAAAATGAAAAAGCAAAATATTTAGGTCCACATTTTTATATCCTCCAATCACACATTGTTGTCATGTGTCTTATTTTTTAAATAATTTACAATTCAATTATAAACTCACATAGAATATATGTGATTCAAGAACTTATCATGATGAGTTAGTTGGTTTATTATACTTAGGATAAAAATGAGTAATTAATAGGTTAGTTTGTGACTTATATTTGGGATAAAAAAATTTGAAAGAATCGGGAATAAATCCCATTGAAAAATTAATTAAAAAATGAGATCAGACAATGAACTCTTGTGAAAGTTCAGTTACATATTATAGAAGTTTAATTGTATATAGAGAACGTTAATTGCATAATATGGAAGCTCAGTTGCATATAATGTGAAATGTCAGTGACATAATTTAGAAAATCACATTCTACAGTTATTTTTTCAATAGTGGACTTATCCCAAAGGATAAAACTTACCTCCAGTACTGGATATTGTGAACTTCCATTTCACCAATAAAAAATGACATCTGTCTCTTTAACACATCATAATTAACTGTGTTTCTTCCTTTAAACCCTTCATTCATGACTATCTGAAGGAACTATCTGAAGGGTCGACTCAAGTATTCTTTGGCATTGTCACTCCTTAACACTTTAATGGAGGTGTGGAATTGAGTTTGGACAAAGGAATGAAATTTCTGGAATATTTGAAGTACTTCAGATTTTTCTCTCATCAAGTATACCCATGTCACATGTGTGTGATCATCAATGAAGTAACAAACCACCTTTCTTGGTTATGGGTTTTATTTTTTGTAGGGCCCCATATATCGCTATGAATTAGGATAAGAGGATCAGATTTGTTTGGCCAATTGATAAGTTTCACAATGAAAAGGAGTAGATTCTTTACTGAATAAGTCTGAAAACACATGCTTCATGTAATTAAAATTGGGGTGGCCTAACCTAGGGTGCCACAAGCGTACATCTTCATTTTCAGAGTGGGAGCTAGCCAATGCCTTTTTTAATCCATTCTTCTTGGTGCTTGAATCTTCAAGATAATAAAGTCCATCCCATTCCTTAACAGCGATTCCAATCCTCCTCCCCGATGTCAATTCCAATTCTTTGAGTTCTTTGAGGTAGTAAGTTTGCTCACAGAGATTAAGTTGCATGTGAGAGCAAGCACAAATAACACATTGTGAATTTCAAGATGTGTAGATAACACTACAATCTCAATTCCTTCAACCTTTGTATATAATCCATTAGCCACTTTTACTCTGAGATTGTCATGACAATACTTGAGTCCATGAAATAAAGATTTGTTACCAGACATATGATATGTCGCTCCAGAATCCACTATCCAGGTGTTTGCACTGGTCACCATTGCATTGAGAGCGATAATAGAGTTACCTGAATGTACTAAGTTCACGTTGGGGTTGGTTTTTGACTGATTTTGTCTATCAAGAATCCGACGCAGTATCTGCAGTTCCTCCTTACTCAAGCGTTCCCCTTCTTCCTCTTTCTCTTCAAATGAGGTATGATGACACTTTCCATCTTGTCGGGGCTTTGACTTCACATTGGAAGGCCTCCCTTGTAGTTTCCAGCATTCATCTCTGGTATGCCCCTTTTTGTTGCAATGATTGCACCATTTGTAGATAGTTACTACCTCGTAAATACATCAACACACTCTGGGACCACTGTAGATAGTTACTATCACTGAGCTTATGGTTAATGATCATTGTTTGAGTTTCTCCAACTGCTGCTACATCTTGGGTCATTTCAGGTTAAGTTGAAGATGGGGTAGATAAGGCGTTAGCTTAATTTGTATCACTTGTAAAAGCTATAGGAGTTGAGTTGAGCTTATATCGACAAGATGCCTTGGAACAGATCCGAAAAGGGGAGGAAAGTCAGCCGGATTCATTTTCTGAAATGCAGGAGATGAGGGTGTGTGGAAGGCGACGATGCGTGGCGTTCATGCGCTCTAAAAAGGCATCGACACATGAGCTCACGTGCTGTGTAGGTCTCAGCGCGTGAAGTCCATGTGCTGCTCAGTTTGATGTCGGGCTTTAGGGATACGCCGATCGACGCTGTCTAGACCTGGTGGTAGAGGTGGTGTTGTTAACGGAGCTATATGCAAAAGGATGTGATGGCACGTGTTGTACACGCGCTGCCTGGATCACCGTCGTCCTTCTCAGATAGATCGGTCGGCGGTGATTGAGGCTGTTGAAGGTGGTAGTGCTAGCAACGGACCTCTGGTGTGGGAGCTCCAGCACTACCTCTCCTCTCAGCAGCGCACTGTTCCTGTTCTCTCTTTCTCACGGTCGCTCCTCACAAACTATTTCGCTTTACCTCACGGTCACTCATAGACAGAGGGCTCAGGGAGGCCCTCGTTCTCTCTTGCTACCTGGAGCTCTGATACTATATTTCAAAGTAAACTCTTATAATGTTCTTTATTATTGATCAATGGAATACATAGTATTTATAGTAGACTAATTATCCTATTTAAGGAAGGATAATAAGTCTGATTACAATCACTCATAATCACTCATAAATGCCTAGAATCAAGGGATACAAGAAACTGTTGAAAGAGCAATGATCATGGAATTACAATTACTCAAATTTGAATTCTAACATATTTAAATCTGTTTTGAGAAAGTAGATTGAGTCAGTTGGACTGATTTTTTATCCAGTTTGGTTGACTCATAAAATTAGGCTGTAAAAAAATCAATCAAAAATTGGCTAATTGCTTGTTTGGAAACTCATTCTCAACCATGTTGCACGCAAGCTAAGACAAATCTCCTCTTATATACTTACCTTGGAATCCATAAAATCGTTGTCCGAATGGATTCCCAAATAAGCACCAAACCATTTTTAGTTTTTTTTAAAAAATAGCTAAACTGGTCAAAATTTGTTTTGAACTTCCCCCTTCGTTCTTGTATTCTTTCGTATAAATAGTATGGTTCATATGGACATGTGAGGAACTGGAAATGAATGGCACCACAAGAGAGGTTGAGATGAAAACAAATTTTAAACAAAAGGCATGTACTTGATCATTTGCGGTGCTTGCTTTCCATCACGGTCCATCTTCAATTTTGAACTCTTTCAGGGATCAAGGTGTTTAAACAAAGTAGTTCCTTCCTCCTCAATTGGTTCTTTGACTTTCCTTCATTCTCAAATTCTCTGTTTCTGTTAATGGATGGCTTGAAGTGGGCAAAAGGTACCTTAAAATGGGAAAACAAGAATGATGGGGACTTTGGCCAAATTCTTTTCATATGATAAATTGTGTTTCCTTATGCCTTTTCCTTTTCGTTATCTCGTATGAGGTGGAAATTTAATATAATTTAGAAACTACTAAATTTAATATTAAATACGTTTTAAAAAATGGATTGTATTCCATTTCTGGCCTAGCATTGTACATCCAATGGACCATGGTGGCTATAACTTGAAGTTAGAACCATTAAATCTTTAAAGTTTTCTTGAAGTTACTGTGTGCATTATGGAATTTGTTGCTTATTTATAATTGATCTAGTCAACTTTCATTTTAAAATTATTTTAGGGTTGTTAAAATGGAGCTTTCCCTATTGTTTGATCCAAGATTTATACATTTACTTTCTAATTTAGCATGTAAGTGCATATTTACAACCTGATTGCAATGTTCATAGTTGTTCTTTGGATCTATCTAGGTTCTACTGGAGGGCAGGTTCTGGGAAACAAAGAAGTTTGATGACTTTCCTGTTTTTCAAGCTTGTATGTGTTTCTTTCCAATCCAAATTTTGTGTAATTTGTAGTATAATTGGACTTTGTGATTGAATAATGTAATATAAAAAAAATAGAAATAAAAGGGAACCAAAATGTAAAAACAAGAAGTGAGGAAGGGCAAATTGGACATTTACCCTCCCACACATGCCATACATGTGGCAGACCATTTAATATTACCTGGCATCCCTCATTCATTCTGGATTCTTCGTTTTCATAGGGACAAAAAGGGTAGAGGCAAGAGAAAGTGAGAGATCGAAAAGGGGGCCACCGTCGTCGGAGGAGAGACCGAATCTTGTGTGCAATCCTGGATTCCAACTCAGGTAGGTTCCTTAAGCCTCTTGCCTCTATTGATTTCTGATTTTGGGAAATGGTTTGAGTTTTAGGAGTATTGAAAAATAAGAGGTAGGACCCAATAGCTTACTATATGGGAAGATTGGGATTTCCTCAAGCTAAATCAAGGTTTTCATGCGTTGAGGTTAATGATTTGTGTTGTTTGAGGGATGGGAGTTGGTTTTGATTGATGACCCGTGTTTGAAAGAGCACCAGCGGCGGCAATTCTCGGAGCTTGTTCGTGTCATGTTTTTGCTATGTGTATTGGGTATATGTAAAATATTGATGGTCTCAATAAACCTGGAGAAATCTCTATTCATCCCTCGAAAGAATTACTGTACAGACACACACATCTCCTCACGCTGGTGCATTCTCCTATCATATAAGAGGATCCCCTGCATTTAAGGATAATGGACTACTAAGCCTAATGGGCCTTACATACACTGGCCCATAATTTATTTGATCTAATTTCTACACTCCCCCTCAAGTTTGGAGTTATACAAATCAACAAAACTCCTAACTTGCTGTACAAGTTCAAAATTCCATGCCAATTGCTATTTGATATTTTTCCCTTTATTTAATCAAATGTCACAGTTTTTGTTGCTGTGACTTCCTTGTGTTCTTTGTAACTATGAGTGCATTTAAGGGTGGATTATCTCTCCCTTTGCCTCTATAGCCTTTGTTGCTGTGCCTTCTCTAGGTAATGAGTGCATTTAAGAGTGGATCCTCTTCTCCCCCTGCCTCTGCAGCCTTTGTTGTTGTGCCCTCTCTGCAGCTTTTGTTGTTGGAACACATAATAGAAAATATCTGTCTTGTTGCTTCTTTTTTGCCTTTTGCAGACGAGACAATTTTGGAGGTCACATTTTCGCTAACGCTCTCTCTTTTTTTGTTGTTCCTCGGCATTTCATATCACCTTAGAACATCACCTTTTAACCAGATCGCTGTAATGTGCTTCAGTTGAATAAAACAAGCCTAGGTTGACGCTTGCAGGTTCCAGTTGTTGGAGTAAATCATTAAAGTGAGACATTGGATTGAAGTGGACTTGTTTGGGATATTGTAGATGGGCAGCCAATTTTTGTTTCTTCAAATAGTTCCCTTGTCAAGGCTTGGAAATTCGAACATGGGGGCCATGCTTTCCATTCTGCTGCACTTGGTCGATCCCGCTCTGCGTATAACTCATTCACCTTCTCAACAAGTTCCGCATTTTCTGCAAACAGTTTCTCCACCAACATTTGGGCTGCTTCAATTTGAGACTTCAAGTCCTTATTTTCGGAAGCATAATCCTTCACGGTTGCATTCAATGAGAAGGAAGAGCCACTCTTTTCAAGATTCCAAATTTTAGTTTGAAGACCTGACAGATTTTCTTTCAGTTGCTGGTTCTTTTTCTTCTTGTTTTTCTTCCTCCTCTAGCTTTCTTTTATTTCCCATTGAAATGTTTTTCTCCTTCGCTGCACCAGTCGCCATTCTATACAATCCTGTCTAGTGAAGCTCGACGGAGATCTCGATTTCGATAAGCAAGAAGTACTTTCTTGCACATTCTTTCTTCATGAATAGGGTTATGACCTTAAATAGATTAGGACTCGAGCAACTTCGACTGCGAACCAGATGTTGACTCAGTGAACCACTGCATTACTTCTTGATTTGGAGTTGCTTCCTGGTCAGATCTCAATTTGAAGCGCAATTGGGTAGGGATGCTCCATGCGTCAAGATTGGCCAAATAAACCTGGCGCTCTGATACCATGTAAAATATTGATGGTCTCAATCAACCTGGAGAAATCTCTATTCATCCCTCGAAAGAATTACTGTACAGACACACACACCTCCTCATGCTGGTGCATCCTCCTATCATATAAGGATCCCCTGCATATAAGGATAATGGACTACTAAGCCTAATGGGCCTTACATACACTGGCCCACAATTTATTTGATCTAATTTCTACACACATTTACAAAAATGGTAAATGAATGTTATATTAAAATTATAATACTGGAAGCGTAATACGGATTTATATACTACATATATAATAGAATCGGAGTTAGGTATGTTAGGCAACCAAATTAAATGGGGTCTCCTGATGATAAACCAAATGCCATCACACATCATTATTGATACACTTTCGTGATTTGAAAATGATGCGCACATCTATGATTGAATCGCTTTCGTTTCAGGAGCGTTTGGTTCATATGCATTTATAGTTATTAGTCAAATAAATAGTCTAATTGATGAAGAAGTGTGTATATGAGATGCATGCAGGAATAAAAAGTAGGGGGGATTTCCACAAGGTTATAAGGAATCGATTTAATAACCTAAGAGTTGGATAACATTTTAATTAGGAGTATGGAATGATAAATTTGAATGTAAGAAACGATCTATTATTTATAAGAAATGAATCGCCTATTATTTGCAAGAAGTGTGTTTAACTAAAATCTAAAATTTCATCAATAATCATTTCCATTAAAAAAATTTCTGATATAAATCACCTTGACATTGGACATGTGTATATTGGTAGGGATAGCCTAAGAAGAAAAATTATAAACTTTAGAGATAAAGATAAAGTACATTCAAAGAAAAAGTAAACCACTTAATTTTTTCCCCATTGAGAGCACCCCTTGACTGGTTCCTGTAGTTAGGAGTATGCATTATTGAAAGTAGCTATTTCTTTATTATACTACCTCTTATTTTTAACACAATAGTCATATGATATTTTTTTTGAGAGATTAGAGAAACTAGATATATTACTTAAAAGTATTTATATATATATTAGTTTTCTCTAAAATAAGTTATCCACTACCAGAAAAATGCAATTTAGCGACGGAAAATCCGTCGCTATAAGATCGATCAATTCAATGGGGAAATGGTATTTTCTGTGAGCAGTGCATGTGCATACATGCATGTCCCTCTTGGCATGGCAATTTGAATGGGTTTTCAAATGCAAGTGAACAATACAAAATAATAGAAATAATAATAAACTATAAGAAGCCACACTTACGTTAAGTGCTAAGTAGAGAGGGAACAACATCCATTAATAAAATTCCTACATTGATTGACAAATTTTTTTAAAGTCAAATTCCTGTCACTCATATGGATTAGTATATATATGATCACACTTACGTTAAGTGTGCTATACATACATAAATATACAGTGTGTTTGGTAACGCTTTTCCTCACCCAAAAGTGCGGTGCACAGTGTCAAAAGTGGAAAAAAGTTGATGTTCACTTTTTTGCAATGTTTGGGAAGACTTATGAAAATAAGTCACTTGTGGGAATAAGTTACTTTTACCAACAAGTTGAAATCCTATGCTTTGTTTGGCAAAGCTTTTCCCCTCTCCAAAAGTACGTTCAACAGTATTTTTCAGCAAAACGAGGTAATCTCCTTCACATATTTACCTCGGCTTATGTAAAAGTACTTCTCTACCGCTTTTTCAAATGAGCACAAACTTTTACAAATAAGTCACTTCTTCTACCGTTTTCCCAAACACAAATCACTTTTACAATCTGACTTATTTCCAATCTCACTTCTTCATAAATCCTTCTACAAATAAGTTACTTATCCTACCACGTTCCAAAACGGACCCCGGCCACTTTAAGATATGTAGATAGGGAAATTAATAAATTGACGTAACCAATCTATAAAACTGACAGAGAGAGAGTAGATTTAAATTAGGGAAATTTATTGGGAGATCCTAAATAAAGGACTTATTTAATGAATGGTCCCAAAAAATAAAATATTTATTCTGAGGTCCCATTGACAACATGAGGTGTTGTCAATAAAAGGACTTCATCTTATCGATGGGACCTCAGAATAAATATTTTGTTTTTTGAAACCATTCATTAAATAAGTCCCTTATTTAGAACCTCCCAATAAATTTTCCTTTAAATTAGCAAGTTCAGCATTAGCCCACGAATTTATTGGGCCAGATGGACGAAATCGCATCTGGATCTTGTCTGGGCCTCACTAGCCCAACGAGCTAGAGCTTGGTAGAATGGAAGATGTTATACTTTTTGTAGTATTAGAAGGATAAACGTACACCAATGGGCGCTTGGTAGAGTTGACAAGGGCTACTACCAACATTTCTCAGAGTGAGGGTTTAAACCCTGGGGAGTGATAGACATCCCATCGGTACCTCGCTACCACCGTAAGGTCTCCTCGCGGGAGGTCCGGATCAGACTGGGGCGGGCAATGAACCCAGGATACTCCAGGATAGGATACCGAATGGTTTATACAAAAAAAAAAACAAGAAGGATACACGTACGTTCATTAGGTTTACCCTCCATCATTCTTTTCGCTTCTCCTTCACTATTAATTCCTTCCCTTTTTTTCACCTCTTCTTTATTGGCATGTTCATGTATGTTAGACTAAGGGGTTTTTTAATTAGCTTTTTTTTATCCTAGAAGTTTGACGAACGATTTGACTACGGCAAATTCGTTTCACGGGACAAGATGGGATTTTGTTATCATCCTTTTCAATATAAACTTTGACGTTCGAATTTTGTTTCTTGAGACCAGTCACACACCGCCTATTTGTTCTGTTATGCACCTATTCAATAATTTAGTCAGAGTATATATTAAATTCAGAAGCCAAGTCAAACTTGAATTGGCAAAATAAAAGTGGTTTTGATGTGTTATAATTAGTTGTCTCTGGTTCCTACTTTTTAACACCTCAGCACCTAAAGTCTGTCATGCAGACAAATAATTCGTGTATTTTCATTTTTTTGTGTGTTTAAGGTTAAACTTACAGCAACAAGAACTAGGAGATACATTTATGTTATAATTTGGACAGAAGCAGCTATTGCGGAGGATGTAGCATTGCGGTTAGCTTCGTTAACTACACAACGTTCAGGCGGATGATTTTCAATGAAAAATTATAGCCGATATGCATAGGTGCTATTATTTAAGCTTATCTGATAATTCAACAAGGATTTGGATGTCAAAATCCCAGGTCAGAGTTTTATGTCATCAGTTTGTGCAACTTTTTGTTGTTCTACTGAGACAGAATCTTAGATTTTTTTCATGGTTCTATCTTCATGATTTTAGTTTATATCCACGAAAGTATCTGACCCAAACTTCTTGTATAATGCTTTTATAGCTGACTCAATGTGTGCTTGGTCCTGCAATATCGTTAGAGAAGCTAGCATCATATGAAGAAAGGTTACTTCTATTTCTGAAGCAGGATTTGGAGTATGGAGGTTTCACCATACCTTTCCCGTGAAGCTTAAAGCCAGAGATCCATATCTGGATATGCGGTAACACCCTGCATTTTGAAAGGATGAAGTACAATAGGAAGTAAATAAACGCAGAGTTCTGTGCTGCTAAAATTTACCATAATTCACAGATTTCTTACCAACGTAGAGATCAGGATATTCAAGACAAAGCTTTGTTAGAGGTTGAGCAATTTCCACCTGAAGTTTACATAGCCCAACAATAAAATGAGATCAACCCAAATTGTAAAAAAGAAAAAAAGAAATTGACAGGAAAATAACAAATAGTATGTCAATGTCACTAGATTTATCAAAATAACTAGCATGACAGTATTTGAAATTACAAAAACTGTTGACATGTGAGGGTCTGTGTGTGAAATTACGAAACACATACATCTGAAAGGTTTGTTGTCACGTTCTTTGACATAGGCTTTCAGCAATACAAACAGGTCAGAAGATTGTGTCAACTCAATCAAACAGTCCCATTCCTCTTCCAGCTCCAAAGCATTTGCTGACCAAAGAACTACTACATTTTGACATTTAATCTGCAGGAAACACATTGAAACCACCAAACCTTCAATCACATGATACAAATACAGAGGTTGGTGCAAAGAAATTTGTTCTGATGCAATAAAACCAATTTTGTCAGTTGCTCTTCAGAATAGGTAAACAATATTCTGGTAATTATGACATTTTTGGATTTTTGAATTTTCTGTTTAAGTTCCATGGACATGCCAAAGGCACAGATAACTTGTCATGATGCAATAATTCGGTGATTCCTTCAGGCAATTGAGCCATCTAAAATATGAAGATCAAAATAGATGATTACAGAAGCGTATTTTCAATTTTACCTTTAAAGAATGTAAAACATATTAAAGATAGGCATGAGATAGCCAACTTTTCTACACTTAGTTACCTCATTCCAGTCACCATTGCACTGATCACCGATAATATGCCTAAGATATTCTTGGAAATTTTCATCAGGAGCCTACATTAAAAGTAAATGGCCGGCCATTTCAGGAGGAAATAAATAAAGAATGCCACATGCACTACTTAGCCAAGCCAGCAGAAGAAGCTTGAGTATCATTCAATGAAGTCGGGCTACTTAAGAACTATCATGAGGGGCTGGATGCAAGCATATCCAGGGAATCATCATAATTTTGAGTGAAGAATCAAACAATTGAATGAAGTTACGCACCAGATGAACACCAAAAACCTTGGCTACGCCTGCTATTATAACATCAGAATGCAATGGACCTACACCTCCACATATAATAACCTATAACAAGCGAGTCAGATGTACAGCCCAAACTACAGTTCATCATTAAATTCCAGGAGCAGAACACAGAATTTGTACATGTCTACCATGTCACAAGTAGATTTCTGCCGTTCAACTTCTTCAGCAACAGAATCTATATGAAGCAAGAGAAGAAATGAAAAATGTTTACGTCAGAGTTTAAATATGCGGCCTAAGCCCAGGAAATCTATGACTCATTATCTCCATGTTGATTGTAATACTTTTAAAGTGCACATATCTGCAAATCAAACTGCTTAACATACACACAGGTAGGACCTGAGCGGATATAACTCACATTATTGTAAACAAAAGCAACTTAAGGCAAAGACCAACAGCAGAATGCCTTCCTACATAAAGAAGGTCCCAACTGATCCTCAACAATACCAAACCTAAGCTATGATCAGAGAAAAGAAAACAGGCACACATAGTGGAAAATTCTAAATACAGATTTCATCCTATCATTGCTTCTATTATTTTATTACAGTTATTGATCTCCACGTTGTTCACATATTACAAGTTTTTTTTGGAAAAAAGATACAGTTTGCTAGCAAAACTACATCAATCTAAAATATCTGACCTCAAAGCCTGACAGGTTTATGCCACAGGTAATATGATTAGTCGTATTAACGTTGTCCAATTCCAAAAGAATTCATCCAAGTTTCCAAAAGATGCAGTATCATTGTAGAGTACTAACAAGGTACCTACAGAATCTCATCTCCCACAACAATTACTGTTGCTGTGAGTAAGCTAGTTTTATTGCAGTCCAAGCTATTCAAGCCATTGCCATTAGCAGGAATTCGTCTCCAGGTAGATGACTTTTTAGCCCTCCCTGCCCTCTCTCGTCTTCCATCATATACGCGGGTTTGAATTCATTGGAAGAATTGCCAATGCTTAATAATTCATTAGGAACAGTGTCATGTATGCTTCCAATTGAAGTATAACTGTACAAGTAATGAAATGGTCACTCAACAAAAATCCCAAAACACTCATAAACAAGTATTGCGAAATGAGAGGTTGAGAACTATAATGGTCTAGTTATCAAATTTTGAATCAAAGACCTATAGACTCTAACTCAGGGAGAAGGGAGATTATTTTTTTAAAAAGAATAGGATTAAATTACATGTGGTTTTTTTTAAATCTTTAAAAAATTGAAATCAAAAGCACGTCAATGCATTGAAACCAACCGTAAGTCTATCATGTATATGGAGTATTACCCTTGATCATAAAGACAGCAATATTGCACCTTGCAAGTTAGAAGGAAGGCCCACACATCTCTGCCATAGAAATATAAGAAGGTTAAGACCATTTAATTTGTCCTAAAATGAAACTGAAAAAGCAACTTACAGCATCACATTCCAAGATCAAGAATATTAGCATAATGATGAAGAGAACAAGCAGCAAGTGTTTCTAAGAAAGAGCGGTGTCAATTTAAGTTGTGAACATTTCCCAGACAAATGGGAATAGAATTTTTATTTTTAATAAAAAAAGATTAAAAAAAAATTTAACTTTCAAAAAATTTTACAGAAAGAAGCACACAGTTAATTATAAGATATTTTCTTTTGAGTTGTGTGATAGATATATATATATATATATAGAGAGAGAGAGAGAGGGGTCGCATCACTATCAGGTTTGTTATAAGCATGACATCGGTCCTCCCTTCATCTTTTGTCTGAATTTTTAAAGTTAGCATGAGAAATAGCACAAACAAACTTGTGACTTCTCATTATGCCGAAAGACATTTCGTACCAGGAACAAGATTAACCAAGATATTGCTACATCTTTCTTCTAAATATGACCTTCAATATGTAAGAAGTGGGTAAATGATTGGTTAAAAAACTACTCAATATTGTGCGTTACAATGGACATGACAAATAACCACAGAGCTTTTTTCTACTACTGGAATTTTACGGACACTAAGCATCTTGCACAAGAAATTTTCTATGACAGCCCCTTCATCAAAATTTCATACTAATTTAACCGTTTCTTGAACAATTTAACAATCACCAAGTCAGTTAAAAGAAAGTTGTATATCTTGGGATCTTTCAAGGCTGCTGTTATTGTTCACTTATCCAGATAAAAGTTAAATAGAAAGAAAGTAGCATTACACAACTTATGACTTGATTGATGGAAAGTGCTCAAGTGAAACAGCATACAACAAAACCCAATACCTGTATGACCAATCTAAAATGGGATTCACTCTCATAAAAGGCGGCCATCCAGGTGAACTAGGTGAGAATCGTTCTTGACCTATCTGCAAGGTTGGGGTGATCATGCATAAATATGACAACTAAAATTTCAATTTTTTATATAGAAATGATTAAGCTTTGGGAAAATATCAGATTAGAGAATGTGATATTTGGTAAAAAAGGAAAAAGTTATTTTAGGATTGGGGAGAAAGAATATAGCGCAGTAGGATCACCGATACGAACTCCAAGAAAAATAGCTCGAATTGGCTTATTTTTTAACAAGGCCTCCAAACCAGACTTGAAATCTAAGCGAATTTTGTCAATTTGCAAACCGTAGCTGCTCAAACAAGAATTACTGGTTACTGCTACAATCTTCAGCAGAGACCAAGCCGTAAACGTTAATACAAGAATAATTTTAAACGTAAAAGAACAGAGGAGCTGGCATGAAAGGAATATTAGATCCCCCAGCCATAAAATTTTAAAGGTTAAATGGAAGTTTTTACTTAAAAACAGTGTTAGACTTGAAAATTTTAAAATGGAGCTATGTTACAGTTCACTCTTAGAAATGTCAAAGGGTAATGTTAATTTTTCAACAATGTTAACGTTAGCTTTTTAATAAGATAGACCAACATTGTTACATCTTTAAATTTAACAGACAACAATCCATCTCTAAAATTTTTATAACGTACACATTATTGTTAAATCAAACCTTTTGAAATAAATTTACACTTTATTTTAAATCAACAAAAAACTAATTCGCACGGGATATCAGATGACAACAGCGCCGCAGCCGATGAACAGTGCACATACGGCCTATGGGCAGTCTTAACTCAGTATCAATGTGTCAATAAATACTGGCAGTATGCTGCCCAAAACAAAGAAAGTAATAAGCACCAGCCATTCATATGCAGTAAATTTTGGCCTCCTAACCTGCCGCCTCACATGAACGCTCTGCAGAAAGAAAAAAGAAGAAGAAAATCCAATGAAGCCCTGGTCTGTTCACTTGTCTGAGGGCTTCTTACGGATCCTTCTGATTTAGCATTGTTGGAAACCATAATTAATAATGGCAAGGGCTGTTCATAATCCAGTTGTCTCACATTACAATACATAGCTAGCATGCATGGATTTCAGCGTCATGCAAAAGGTGAGTGTGACTAGGCTACTATTTGAGAGTAATGTTTCTGATAAAGTGGAAGCCATGTGTGGCCAAGTTAGATATGCGCATGTCTAAGCTTGCGTCCATGAATTTAAGTACGGTGAAGCGTCATCTTGATTCCCTTTTTTATGAAAACTTGGACTTTAGCTTGGATGCCTACCGTTCAATCTCAATCCAAGATACAATTGGATGTTAAATCTGGGAACCTTTTTTAAAACACTAACTTAAACATTAATTCACTAAATTTGAAATCAATTTCTTTTATTAAATTTAACTGTCGATCGATATTGTATCTGTTTAAAAATATGGTAGAGAAATAATTTTATGTAGCGTTAAAAAAATGGGTTGAGCACACGAATTTGGACTGTGCATTTGGCCGCCCACCAAAGTTTGGGCCGCGCAGGCCCGGACTAAATAAGTCACAGGTTAATACAGACTAATCCTTTTTTATTTAAAAAAATAAAAAACTCTCTTATAGACATTTTTCAGACTCTCAATTCTTAATTCTTAATGGCATTCTAATCCTATTTTTTTTTCCCAAGATCTGAAAACCTGAGCACTGCACCCAGCCGCCGTCCGTTGATCAGTCCTCCTCCACTCCCACCTTTAATTCCTGCCCTGTCAGCCCCGGAAGTCACACCGCTAACTTGCCTTCGCCATCTCCTTCCAATTGCTTCCTGATTCCCAAATCAATGAGTCAAGTCACCGGTCAAGTCCCTCAGCAACCCTGACACTGCCCCATTTATTACAATCTCTTCACCTACAAGTTACGAGGCCCTATGAAATGACACTATGACACCTTACATTTATAATCAAAACCCGTTTTGAAAAGTTTTTAAAAATCTTTTTTTGTTGACCCGACACTCTGCATCAATTCCTCCATATTAAATGTAATTTTTTTTTTAAAAAAATCTTACTAAAAAAAGAAAAAGAAAAAAAATAAAATATATGAAGGGTCAACCCACCATGTCGAACTCGGACTGCCAAAATGGCAGCCTGCCACAGCCCGACCTCATATAGCCCACGGGTTGCGGGTCAGCCCATTTTTCCAGTGCTACTTTTACGTAAGTTGAGGTAAATATGTGAAGGATATTATCTCATTTTACGAAAAAATACTGTTAAATATGCGGTTGACTTTTAAAATGTTGTTCCAAACAAGTCAATTGATATATAATACAATGATCGTCGCAAATAAGGAGAAGAGACATTCACATTGCGACAGACTCTTTCAAAGACCTGATGCAAAAGGCAAGCATTTCCTTTGTGTTTGCAGCAAAAATAAAAAGCCCAATTTGAATTTGAACCAAGGAGTAACTTCAGGGCAATACTCCTTAAAGCTGTCCTTGTGAATAGCGATTGCTGTTATAGTTATTTTATACGTTAAGGTGTAAATTTATTTCATAAGTTTTTTCTAAAGAGCAATGTCGCTTCTAAAGTTTTAAATCAGAGTAATGCTACTCATTCCTTTGAAAAACTAACATTAACCTTTTAAAATTTACGTTGACTATTAATATTTTTAACGATGAAGAACAAGATTACTCTATTTTATTCCAAATCTCCTCACTTTCGGCCAACAAAACCTATGACAGGATTGCATAACTCAATTATATTTAGATTAGGTTCAATGAATTGATCCATGCCATACTCCAACTTATGAGCGAATCTGGCATGCGTATGCTCATTAATGCACTCATCACTACCTTCAACCTGTGCAATCAAAAGACGGTGCATGATTGAGTATAGTGGAATTGGTTATTCCTTCGCAACATTAAAACTTTTATTAGGATGAGTGTCCGTATTTAGTGTTAAATAGTATATTGAACAAAATTGTCTCTACCCTCTAATAAGAAGATACATGTACTTGCAAAAAATATATAATGATCCATTATGTATTTATAAATAAATTATGTATCTTTTAACCAGAAATAATTTCTCTACTTTTTCTTAAATGTGTTGTTGCCAAATAAGCAAGCATTAAGCCCATAATGTAAAATATAATTTTTCCCTTAATCATCACATTACACGCATTGTTGTTAATAATAATATTGTCATTGTGCAGTAGATAGAGTAGGCACGAGTCTGCGTGCCTGAGCATTTTGGGGAAGCATGAAGCTAAAGTCTTCACGTGACATCCAACAACACTAGG
The DNA here is from genome assembly GCA_025593235.1 of Vachellia pachyceras. Lineage (NCBI taxonomy): Eukaryota > Viridiplantae > Streptophyta > Magnoliopsida > Fabales > Fabaceae > Vachellia > Vachellia pachyceras. The sequence goes on along the minus strand of JANTPZ010000948.1, from coordinate 2,453 downwards.
GCAAAACAACTAAGCAGCTTTCATACTAATAGGCTCATAGAATATGTACATATAACTTGCGACGTCTTTACAAGTGAATATTCATCTTGTTAACTTCATTACAGCTCACATAGCTTCCCTCAATAATTGATCCCCCCCCCCAAAAAAAAACCAAATTTGGGCGGGTCGCTTTGCTTTTAAACCTCTATAATCAGAAATGATCAGATCTGCAAATGAAGGAAAATGATATAACTTGATTCTTTCAAGTCACTCATGGGGCTAAAATTTTGCTATCATGTGTTTGGCCTATATAGTTGTAGCTTTTACGGGTGATTTTACAGGGAAAAAAGTTACTATATACCAACTCACCATCATCAGAATCAAATGCAAGCAATCCAAGGCACCTGTGAGCATTTTGATTTGTCGGCTTAGGTGGTCCCATTATTCCTATTAACACTAGCCAATCCCATCCCTCTCACACCCTTCTTCTGAGAGTGACCGACAAAATAGTTCACATTTCAATCCAGATATTTTTTAGTTCTATTCAACAAAAGAAGCTATTGCTTATTGTTTTTTTTCCCCAGAATTCAGGGAACATAATTCCTGCATAAGCATATTGCTCTGACCATATTTATTTATTGTTCACATTCATTTTTCACAATGTGCTGCAGAGGTGGTAAAACGGGTTAGGCCTGTAGGTCCAACCCGCCAACCCGCCACTTTGTGGCGGGTTAGGCTGGCTTTTAGCCAGCCAGCTAGGGGTGCGGGTTGTCTCAACCCGCCCCACCTAGTCCGCGGGTTGGCGGGTCAGCCCGCCTAACCCGCCTTTTTATTTTTTTAAAAAAAATTATTTTATATGTATTTTTTTTGCTTTTTTTCGATTCCAATATTTTTTGTAAAAGAAAAAGTAATATTAAATTTTATTTTTAAGAAATTATTGAACACTTATTGATAGGATTGAAAAGAGAAACATGAAATTATGCAATCTTATAGAAAAAAATTGGATAAAAATTTTATAAATATTAATTTTATAAATAAAAAAATAATTTTTGGCGGGCCTTGGCGGGCTCGGGTTGGGATTCCCGAGCCCGCCAACAGAGAAAAATGGTCACTGTTTATGACACCTAAATGTGCACATCTGATAGTCATTAAAAATGGTCTGTAGCTATCGATTCCAAGGTTTACCCCTGTGAAATCATGTCTACAGGTTATTCATGTATTTATTTCCTATATTTAGTTGGATGCCCAGAGCATCTTTCAAGTATTCACAATGGATGTGTTTAGATTCTCCAAAATTGTTCATCACTGTTTATGACAGAGTCTATTGTTAGAGAAAATTGTCACGACTTATAATGGCGCATGTTTTTAGCGTTTGTTCTAGAGAGCATAATTATTGAGGCACTCACTCATGGTTAATTATTGTTTGTCCTCAATTTCCATTGCTCCCCAGAACGCCAGGCAACTTTTTTGTACGGGAAGTAATAATTATTTCAATCAGCAAGAGAATTGGACAAGGAAATATCATTAAGGATCAGATTCTCCTAAACAGATCTAGTTACGGTTTGGTTGATATTGTGATTTCATGGAATCCAATATATAAATGACAGTGATTAGTGAGTTAGACTATCAGCATTACAATATCTGTAGTTGAGTGAGGAGATGAACAGCAGAGAGGGTAAAAATTTTCTGGACGTCTTTCATTTTCTGTTTCTCATAGTCCCAGACACAGAGTTTTTCTTTCTTTTTTTCTTTTACTAATAAATTTAGGTGACTTGGATGTTAAAGGTTCACTAAGATTTGGGCAAGGTTCAAGAATTAAAGAACACTTATAGAAGAGAATTTCACTCTTTTTTAGAGTGGTTGCATGAACAAGTCTAAAGTTTACCAATCAGGTTTGAATCTATTAAAAAAGTTAATTTATCATAAAGGGACAAATTAAGGTTTGAATATCTGTTAGGAGAAGTTTACTAGCGTCACGATAATGCTTCTAATAAAAGGATACTTATGTCTAGCAAAAACAAGTCTAAAGTTCTTGTGAGAATTTAAAGCCATGCAAAGGACATACAGATGCACATTTAAGACATACCATCAACCCCTTCCGAATCCTAACATCTCATTTCTAGCTTTCCAGCTAGACTAACAGGATCTCTGTAATAATAGTTTGAAGGAAAGCTGTTGCAATGGGTAAGGGAAAATTATAAAATAAATTCATCAGATTCCCCTTGTTTGTCATTTATGATCTACAATGATGCCGTTTTTTTTTTTTTTTTTGTTTAATTCTCTAAGCCAACCTAAATTTCACCAATAGTTCTCTCGGAGGGACCCACAGGTTTCCTTATTTATATCAAACTATACTGCCACACTCTTCTTCCCTAGACACCAGACCTGAGCAACCTCTCCCCCTTTTATCATCAAGCCCTGCATTTATGCACAGCAGATCCTTCAGTCTGCTTTCTGTTTACACTGTAGGTTTT
>JANTPZ010000946.1:0-17852 GCA_025593235.1 Vachellia pachyceras | reverse complement strand
AAAGAATACGGCCTTCCCACCAACTCCCCCCTTCCCCGTTAGCATTTCTCCACCACACCATGCATTTATCCCTTGGGGACCAATTTCTCCTCATGGCAATATCATACCATGTATTTTCAACAACAAAATCCGGAAAATTAATCAATTCAGGCAGCGTTAATTTGAACGATTTACCACACACATTAGAAGAAGGATCTACAAATCTAAGTTTGAGTTTACAACAGCTATCTCCAGAACCTGCTACTGTTGCATAATCAAGTTCTTCAACCTTGCAAATTTCAACAGCACGGAGTCCGGCAGTTGATCTCCAAGGACCGACTTCAGAGGACTGACATGACTCTATATACTCTTGGTGGCCCTGCCAATAAAAAAACCATGTAAACGAAGGAACAGGATATACAATTAAACTACTGAAGCACCAAATTCTGCAAGGTAAAAGAACCATAAACTACCTGTCTCAAGTATACAACTTCATCACCAAGTTGAGGAATATAACGGTAACCCTCCTCATGCTCTGATAGCATCAGCCACGACAACTTCTTGATAGGGGGGTTTGACATCCTTTGAATTAATGAATCAGAATCATCTGCAAAATACCCACCCCACCTATTTCTTGTAGGCCTTGATCTTTGAAGTTGATCAGACATGTCCATGGAAGATCCTGCTTGATTCAATGTTCCACCTGAATTTTGACCCCCTCGGATATTAATACTTAGGTTCAAGTTATTTGACTCCTCCGGTGTTGTCTTTATTCTAATGGATCGTGTTCTACGTATCGGATCACTTATTGGATTACACCGATCACTTCCTGAATCGATATATCTACTGACAATTAGACTGTTCTCTTCCATGTCAGTACCAACATCAGGATTGACCTCACATTTTGATGATCTGTCCTTTTGTTGGGTGTGATCATGTACTTCAGGTGCCTCCATTCCCGAATTAGACACCATAAATGAGGAATTCTCAGATTCTATCTGAGGGCTAACAAATTTCAGTTTGCATGGACTTTTATTGTCTGCTGAAACTTGTTTCTTCTTGAGAACTAACTTTGTTGAATTCATAGTTGCTTTCATTTTGAGGTCAGGAGCAACTTCAAGTCTTTCTAGTGAGTCCTCTGCGCATTTGTCACCACCATTCAGCATACCATTCCCAGATGCCAATGAGTTGTCACCATTCAGATAATGGTTGCCAAGCAATGAAGACTCGAGAGATGAAGGCTGGGGTGCATTATCAAGATGAGCAGACCTTGGATGACTCTTGCAACTCATTCTCTCTACATCACTGGTTACTAACTGTTCTGGTCTTCTGCAAAACAAGGTTGGAAAAATCATAACTCTAAGACACAGAAAGTTTTTGCAAAAATAAAAAAGGAGAGTTCTACCAATTTTACAATTATCTAGAATTTACAATACCCAGTAGTATTTTGTCCAAGATGGTCATCCAATCCAGGATCAGAGAGCAAGGCATCTGTTAACGTTGAAGATTTGGATGTGTTTATCTTATCTTCACTTCTGTTGTGGCTCTGGGGAGGTGCAGCGGTCACATCTGTAAATGATAATACTGGGTCCATAGAACTTTTATCCAGTACAGAATTTTGAATACTCTCCAGGGATTTGGAAGACTGACATACCATGTCAGCCTTAGTGTCAGATGCATGTCCCATGTTTTCTGAAGGCAAATTTTTCTTAGAATCTCGAAGTGAAAACTTAAGAACCAGCCTCCGTCTATTTCCAACATTAGCTTTAGACTCAGAATGTGCAGGAGGCTTGGATACATCAGCAAGCCCTTCCAGAAAGGGTTGTTTACGTTCCTCACACATATTCTGAATCTTCCTTTCAGGCTCACTAATAATATCTGAATCTTGAAAACTGTCAGATGATTGATCTTCAAGATCAGCATCTTCCCCATCTGTAGTAGATATTTCGTCCATTTGGGATAACATGTTACGAGCAATCCGTGCAGCAATCCGCTGCGGTCTTAATGTCTTAGTGTTGGACGATTTTCTTTTAGACATTTTCCGGCTGTTTTTTGATTTCTTAATTCTGTTACTTCCAGATGGTGAACCATCACAATCATTCAAATTCCTTTTCCTGATACGCCTTCCAGAAGTAGTAGTTGACTCCACCTGAGAGATATTAAGGTTAGGGGAGTTGTAATCAAATATTCAATCCAAAATAGTTAAAGACGCCACTTACTTCAACATTTTGCTTTTTCCTACTTGACCTTCGAAGGCTATCCCAATCATCCCCAATGCATTCTGGATCACTAGAAGAGATTGAACTTATACTCCCCTGCTCAGCCTCACTGCTGTTATCATCATTTACATTGTATTCTGAGTCATTATCATCACTCATAATTTCAATTTCTGGCTCCCATAACATGGCATCTATGAACTCAGGTTGTGGCTCAACCATTCTCTCCAAATCTGCCAAGGGGATCACTTGGTAGTCCTGGCCGACACTGAAATCTGGACCAACAGCAAACTTTATTGATGAAGGATGCCATTCAATGCCAAGCGTACCAAGCCGGCGTTGCTGAAATTGACTCTGATAAGGTTCTGGATATGGCACCATACCTGGCAATAAAATGAAAAAAGTATATCAGTGTATTTTGACCCAAAAGCATGGATTACAGAATAGGAGCCAATCATACAAGAATCACACAGAGGGTCTTGAATGTTTCTCCGGTATGGTGTTAGTTGAGTCTCCTGCATTAAGTATGATTTATATTAGCAGATGTATTGAACACCTAGAAAAAGGAAATAATTTATTTTCATCTCAATCATGATGACAAAATCACCAAGTGCAGTGGCATAATGGTTAGTAAAAACCTGATCAAGAACGTTTCCTTGGGTATCCCGTACAAGGGGTCGATAATCCCCAAGAAAAAACTGCAAGATAAATTAAAAGACAACACATCATAACTAAACTTGCAACATCATGAATAATCTCATTCAATACTAAGATGGGTAACAAATAGAGGGGGAATCGGTATGTCTATATCTGACCACCTGATCATATTTGGCATCTTTCTGGGACTCGCCTTGACCAGTATTCAGAAAATATATTTGGCCAACATCATCTGAGAGCACAATTGATGTTCCATCTCTATATGCAAAAAAAAAAATGTTGACAGTGTATTAATGTTAGAATTTGAAGTGAAAGGTATCTAGACTTACAATCAGAATGCATATATGAAGATAAGTCAGAAAACTCATTAGGCAGGTGATGACTTGTTATCACAATTTCCTCACCAGGACACATACAGAAGCAGATTATGATGAATAACAAGGCTGAGATTTGCATTAAAGTTCAGTCATGTCTTCCCAATGGTTAACTAGGAATCCTTCCCAAAAGGTGGCCTATTCATCTTATTTTGCAGGATACCTTATTCTCAGATTTTGTAATGATGCATATGTTTTGCCGCTGTTGAGGTTCTGAAATGGTTAACCAGGAACCCTTCCTAAAAGGTGGCATATTTATCTCTTTCCCTCTGTGTTCAAGTATTGTAGACCTTTTTCCGAATGTAATGACATTGACAATTTCACCAGCAAAAAGAAAAAATAAAATAAAAAAATGGGAAGGGATTTGTTTTGTTTTGTTTTTGCCAGTAGAAGGGCAATAATTGAATTTATTATAATCAGAAAACACAAAAGAATGAAAGCATGGCAATATAGATTATTCTATTGACACTTACGGAGAAAACTTCCCATCCACCAGCTTGAACCGTCCAATTTCATATGTTCGAATAGGTACGCCCTCCCATATCTTGAGACAGAATATATCAGAGAATCACAATTTAGATAATTATGCATTAAGATACACAATTCTAAAAAACATGAAAGATGAGAAGCTTACATCCCACACAATTGTTCGTCCATCATAGCCAGCACTCATAGCTATCCGCGGGTTGAAGGGATGAACATCCAAAACATAAGACTGATAATCATTGAAAATTGAAAAGATTAGATAAATTAAGGTGAAAGATTACAAATAATATAACAAAAACAAGATTGTTTCAGTCAAGAGCAAACTACCACCGCATAAAAAATAAAATTTAAAAGGTTCTTTGGGGGGGGGGGGAGTAGGGATTACAGATGCAGTATGGCCAGTCAAAGAGTGCAATAAGCTTCCATCAACTGCATTCCAAACACATATTCTGCAATCTGCAAGATAAAAAGACAAGTCATCAGCAGATGCAGCAAGCATCTTTGCTGCCATTATAGATTGCACTCTAGTAAATTTTCCTCTAGAGAGGCATGGTAGGGGGGATTTTAATGAAAATGCATTGAGGATATGACGCGGAGAGCGTATCAGCAGCAATTAGTAGTAAAAAGATAAAATAACTTAAAGATGCTCCCCACTTTAACTAGATGGAAAATAGCCAAACTTGCACCTTTGGAATAATTTAGGCAAATCTGAGGATCTGAATTGATATAAACTTTCCCTCCCCATTAAAGCATCAATTTTAATCCAGTACATTACCCATGATAGCAGCAAGTACAAATCGATTGTCCAGGCTCCATACAATCATATTGACACCTCGAGGAGTAGGTAGGAATCTCTGCCTTGGACCCCCTCGAGGAGGCTGAGGAGGCAAAGGTGGTGGAGGCACTTTTAAATGATATGCACGAGTCCAACGTCCCACTTTCCCCTGAAATAGCATCAGGGAACATATAAATTACATATATTAAGGACTGTTGGCATGTTTAAAAAAAGAAACTTCATTTCATAAGGGCATTTATTAATTGCCCAGTTTAACATACCTCAATTGATTATTGATAAAAAGGAAACAAATTTCAATGAAAACCTTATTTAAAGAAACTCACATGAGATCTACGAGATCTAGGAACCCAAATAATTGCACTTCCATCACGGGAACATGTAACTATGTTATCACGACAAAACCTGAAGAATACAACACATGACAACACTATCACAACATTTAGCAAAGAAAAAGGGTTACACTAATTATGAAATGTTATATAAGAGTAACAGACTACAATATGCAAGCCTTAAAATGTATATTGACCAGGAATTTCTGAACTTTGGAACATTTTCTTCCTTCAAAGAGTCAGATGTTGAAACTTTTGAAGCCACTGAGCAACCACTGCATTTAAAAGTTGCAAAGATAAATGAATCCATGCATGAAATAAATAAAGAAAAGAAAAGAAAGATATAACCAAGACTGGCCAACCTGAACTGCACATAATTAACGTCATTTTCATGGCCAGCCAACAAATCCATCTCGTGTACTGGTCGTTCTGAATCATCTGAGTTAGACTTGAAAGCACTCCACACCTACCAAAAATTGCAGCCCAGTCAACAGATCTGAGTCGATGTGACATTTAAACAAGTAAAACTCAAAAGCATTAGTGGAATAATTCTAAAATACATCAGAGAAATCCGTAGGAAACATACCCTTGCAAAAGTATCAGAGCTACCAGTAACAAAAACAGTTCCATTTGCATTATACGCACAACAAAGTATTTGATAGCTTTGATGACCACTACTTGAGGAAGGTAAATTAGTAGAAGGACCATTGTTCTTCCCTGCAATAAAATTTACAGTTCTTCTCACAATCCTATGAGCAATCAAGAATCAAGAATAGCTAAATAACCAGAATTTATGGCAATCAACAGGTCAGACTGCTGATCTAAAATGTATAAGTGAGAAACTATCAATCAAGTTATAATTATATATTTGAACCAGCATTCAGCACAAAGATGACAAAGAAGTTCAGATCTTGTTAAAAATCCGAAATTTGAGAATTTAGTTTGAATGAGATATGAAAATTACATTTATTCTCTAAGATGCATTTTACCATAAAATGTGCTTTTATATTTGACTTCAAACTTTTATAGAATCTAAACTTTTCCATAGCACCATCACCAATATAGTATAATAGTTATCCCTGACTAATAAACTCAGACCATATCTAGATCTAGGTCTGACCAATTGATAACTCTAGAAACAAAAATCTGACCAGTTACAGAATCTGAAAGACGAGGCAGGTATATCCGTGGATTGCACTGTGAATATCTTGCATCCCATATTCGACAAGTTCCATCATCAGATGACCTGCATACCTCAAAATGTGGAGGAACAAAATAAGAATCCTCAGATTTTAAGGGATAAAAAAAATACATTCTTTGATGAAAAGGTAACGAGTTAATGAAATAATTTAATTTCATATTTTAAATTGCAGATAACAACATGCCCAAAGAATTTGATATTCAAGGGCAGAAAATAAATTTAAAACTTGGATCATGGCAACGATTTTAATAATTATAATATTGATGCTGTTATCACCATCATCATGCTCAGTTCAAATTATAAGCAGTAACCAAAAAATTTGACTACAACCTCACAGAAAGATTACTTAAAAAATTTTCATAGAATATGTAGCTAGAATAGACTAACAAGAAGATTAGAAAGCCAAAAAATCTTATTAAAGTATTATAGGTTGAACTCACGATAGAAGCTGGTATACAGCAGTGGGCCTAGGACTAAATGCGATTGTGTTAACAGCTCCAGTATGCCCCCGTAAAACTGATATTGGCATTCCGTCTGGTAAGCGCCACTGTTGTTAAGTAAAGATCAGCTCAGTTTTAGAAGAAATACAGGAAGAAAACAAAAGTTAAGCACATGCTTACAACTCGAATGACAAAATCATTTGACGCAGATGCCACCAAAGCATTGTTTGAGCTGACAGCCAAATCAGTGATATCACCCTTCAATCCACATAATCACAGCAGAAGATTTAATGACAATGAAAGGTAAAATCACACTTTTCAAGATTACTTTCATAAACCATATTCTTGACTTACTTCATGTCCACGGCAACTGGCTAAACAAAATGCAGTTTCCATGGACCAAATCTTAACAAGACGATCATCTGAACCACTGATCACATATCTTCCCAAGCGATCAAATATGGCTGCAAGATAATTGTCCAACAATTTTTAACCGAGCAACTTTTAACCGCTAACCATCGTCAAATCAACATTCAACTTACAATCAAATCACTCAAAATGTTAACTCAAAGAAATTAAAAGGAGAAACTGAACTTCAAATCACAAGTTTAGCAAAAAAAGCAAGCCATACCACAATAGACAGCCACACGATGTCCCCTCAACTTCTTTATGTTTTGCATCTTCTGTACCATAGTTGATGGTTTGGCTATTGCATAGCATGCAGATCGAATTGATGGTGCTCGATGGTGTCTTGTGAAACCACCTCCGATTTCCCTTAAGTATAGCCCCTGAACTTGATTAGCCTGCATGTGAGGCCAGCGCAGGTAAGCTGGAAGGGGCTTAACTTGCTTGTCTGCTGTTTTCCTATCAACTGTGCAAACAACCAGACATTAAGGTAAAAATAAATATTTATATTCTGTGATTTAAACTTTGACTCTGAATAACTCAATACTATAGTTTCTTGACTCTGAAACAACTCAGTCCCTATAGCTTCTTAAGTCCGTACAACACATCCTTATAATTCCTGAACTCAACAAACTATAAGGATTAAATTGTTCAGAGTCATAGTTCAGGAACTAAATTGATAATTGAGAGAAATTTCAAGGAGCAAAAGTTATATTTTCCCAGAATATAGATGATAGGTCAACTAACTGAATAGAGAAAGTATAGTACTATAGCATATCACGTACTGTCCAAAAGAGAAAATGAACCAGATCCAAGCAAAGTAGGAACATCAGCAGCATTAGGAGTACTTCCTTCAAGTTTGCTGTGGGTAGGATGGGCCGTGTTCAGCATTAGTTGCTTCAGAAGCTTTACCAAGTGATCCTTTGCTATGTGAGAATACCTTGTGGTTACATAAATGACCAAAAATCAACGCTCATAGTAGAAGGCCATTACTAACTTAAATAGTTTCCCAAGCCAATCAAAGCAATAGTTTTCTTTAGGAGAAAAGAAAAGGGAAAAAAGTTTGTTTTAAAATAAAACTATAGGCACAGCAGAAGAAGTTCAAAACGCTTACTGCATTTATGCACTCAACTTTCTCAAAAACATTCCTCATAATTGCACATTGCTATTATTTTTAGTAGCATAGAAGAAATTTACCACTACATTGTGTTTTAAGAGGGGGAAAGGTACCTGTCCGCTAATACTTTGTAATTCAAAGGGAAAGAAATGCCATCATCATCATCATTCCCACTGTGCAAACCACTTCTTGAAAACCAAGCATGATATCTTCTAGGTAGAAGCTGATGCTCCAAAAGTTCATTCCAGAATTGCTCACAAGTCATCTTGCATGGCCCAGCAGCCAAAAAATGCATAATCAAAAAGTAAACCTCTCTGAGGTCTATATCCACATCAGTGTCAATAGCATGACCAGCAGCACCTTTATCCTTGCATGGTCGAGACATCTTATCCACCTGATTTGTAAAGCTTAAAGGTGATACATTAACTAATGATGCACCAGTAGAAGCCATGCACTTTCGTGAATCCATGCTTTGAAATAAGCCTAAAACAGGGGAAAAGTTCCAGTTTGAAAAATAAATAAGTAATTTGACTTAGCAAAGTAGCAAACCTCAGTTATATATGTACAAGAAAACCTGGTGTACACCGAAGAAATAACAGATAAGTGACAAAATCAAAGAGAGGTTATACACTTCTAAACTGGATAAATTAGAGATCTATTACCGACCATGGTAATGATGGAAACAACTTTGATGATACGATCTACAAGGTAATCTGTCAATTCTATTTTGGCACAATCAGTCATCATACTATGATTAGATTCAACATGGCTCGATTTGGATGCAATTAATTAGCCCAACATTTAAAGTGAAAAGAATTACATAACAGAGCTGAAATTACTAACACAACTGCACAATTGTATTGCCTTGTTTGTACGCATAGTAAATATTTTTGGTAATAAAGAATTATTGGAAATGATAATTACATCCTTGAAATTATTCATAAAAAATCAACTATATATAGAGATGGGAACAAAAAGGGAATAAATTTGCGAGCTAAATCAATTTTTTCTTTATACCTAAAAGAAATAAAATGATCCTATACAGAAAGCATTTTATCATGTGGAGGAGGAGGAGGTGGGGTCATGCAGCTCAAATTGAGTCAAACGATGTAAGGATTTTTAATATCATCAGAGTTTGAAGCATTAAGCTTCTTATCATTTATGTTAGGTGTACCTTCATACGCAACTTATTATTGGCTCATATTTGCAAGGATCCACAAGCTTTCAGCGGGACATCTCGCCATCAATTTTAACAGAAACCATCCTATTCTCATATTGGGTCAACATGAAACTATATTTATCTATAGAGGCCTGCTAAAGGATGGAAAAATTCAGAGTCTGAAACCTAATTAAAAATAAAGCATATTCATTCTTTTACGAGGTAATCAATTAAAAAAGCCATTTGGCGAGCGTCATCTAAATGTAAAGTTGTTCTTAGCTCTTCTAGTGCAAAAAAGTACAGGTTATAAAACAAATTAAAAAATCTACGAAGTAGAGGGTGATGATATTCTTCCAAAGCTCACCTCTAAATAATGCAATCGCTAACCATGCAATACTACAGAATTTTGTGAATAAGGGTACGGGGAAATTCTTTTCAATCTGAGTCCCACTATTTTCATGGCCGTTCAAGAACTTTTTCTCCAGGGCAAGAGTAGGTAATTCTCACAAGACTTCAATCAGGTTCGCCCAAAGTTGAAGATTGAGTACAGCAAGAGTGCGAAATAAACATATACAATAAGAAAAACTGAACAATCAACATTGCAATATCCTTCGCGGTAAATTTTATTCCTACGCTATTCTTTGGAAGCTTGCCAATGAAGAGAACTGAAAGAAGGTACTCAATTGAAAGAATTGAAGTCTTTAACCTGAATTAAAAATAAAATATAGAACGAAAAGCAAAACAGAATAATTGAGAGAAGGTGGATGGAAGGACCTTTAAATTGCTTTAGGAGGGTAAAGCAGCGAGGAAGTTAGGTTGAACTCCGAGGTCATCCGAGTCCACGATGAGGGCACCTGAAAAATAACCACCGAATCCCAAAAAAATGTTACTAAAAAATCTTAGTTTTAATACAAAGGGAAGAAATCCATGTACAAAAACACTTACCATTGAAGAAAATCTAAAAGAAATGTAAAATTTAATTCGTTTCCTATCTAGGGCTCCGTTCCTATTCTAGACCCGCATTAATAAGGAGATTTGAGAGCAGAACTTGCAGCTGCGAAGAAAATAAAATCCTAGGCTCTGCCAGGTCCCAAACACTAACTTACCCTTACAAAGAAATTCAATGTTATATGTCAGGAACTGAGGAAGATTCGTCCGAAACTGTAGCTTTTATTCTTGATCGTTTTCGGTATTGAGGGTCAATCCGGTCGGAAAGTTGCCCTCTTTTCTCAGTGTCCGATGGCAGCCGCAGCCCGCAGGGCACACCGAAATAGTATACAGGATTTATTTATATAATACATAACACAAATAAAGTTCAGTTGACAAAGATGTTTCCAAAATTTATTTATATCTTTTTTTTCGCCAAACAAATTTAAATCTATTTCTGTATTTATGTAGTGTGAGATAAAAATAGGGGAGAATGACAATTAAAATTTTTTAAAATATGGAAAAGATAAATCAATGTGTCTAATATGTTTAATCAAATATTAATGAACCAATTAAATATATTAAAATTTGATGAAAAAATCAAGAATACAAAAAGAAAATATCATATTTTTAATTGGTTATTTCTCATAGTCGAATTCTAATTTGTTAAAATCAAGTTACAATTTCGCTGATATTATCTATCTTTTATGATATCAACCAGAAATTGGAATTTGATTTTAACAAATTACAATTCAAATATGAGAAATAACTAATTAAAAATAGAAGATTTTTATATATGAAATTAACTACTTTTAGAACTCAAAAAAAATGGGACTTCCATTGCTTGATTCTAACGATCAAATTATATCTATTATAAAATACTTACATAAATTATTATATTATGTATCAATTTATGTCAGTTAATTAGTTCAGAAAAATTTGATAAATGTATCATGCAATTAACTCTTTGCTCCTATATTAACCGTTAAAGATATTATTTTATTATTGTTAACTTTTATGCCATCTTGAAGCATTTATGTTTGTCAACTTATAAATGATAGTGGTTGCGTTTGATTTTCCGTTGGGAATGCCGTTTTGACTCCCAAAATCCATTCTCACGCAAGTCGAGACAAAATTCCTCTCACATAAAGTACCTCAGAATCTGTATCCGTTTTCCCAACGGATTTCCAAACGAAGCCAGTGTATAACATATTGGTTTTCACCGTGATTAAAACTTTTTATCAAATTCATATTGAACGATATTTACGCAGATCGGTAATCAAGTTGTATCACAGAACGGCAAAGGTGCTATAAATTTTTCAGGGCTCAAGCTCAAGACAACTGATTAAGCACAGCATTGCAGTTCATTCTCGCTAATGTATAGCTGATTCAAGTCTATCTCCGGATGACCGGGTCCGTTCAAATTCAACCAACTTCTAGTTCTACGATGTCATTTATACAAAAACATATCATGGCTAAGGAAAATCCTAATAGATAAGAAACACAATCAGCGCCTCCAATTTTATCCAATTTGAAGCATGAACAATTAATTTAAATGTGAAAAATCCTAACTATCAATACAGACACGCTTAGTGAGCTTCGTGACATCAAACTACAGGATAAGCCAAACCAAGAGAAAACGGGGTTAAAAATGGATTGCCTCAATTCCAGTATTTAGTTACATCAAGCATCGATGAATCGGATATCAAAAGTGTGGGGGTGTATCTGCCAAACATTTAATGCTGCATACTCCTCCAAACACTCCTTCAATTGTGCTTCGCTGTAACCCTGTACACAAGCAACAAGCAATTCAATTACAGACTGGACATCACAATGGCTTCACCCGACTAAAATAGGGTTAAAAAAAAATCTCAAACTTCATTATTAAAGATGTGTTACATAAGCTCATGTACTACTGCAAGTTAGATGGAATTCAACTCGAGCGAACTCACCTTCCTAGATATCCAATTGAGGGCGCGGGCATAGCTTACGTCCATCCTATTACCCCTGGCAGCTTCATCTCGCAGAATAGAATAGATATCAGATATAGCATCCAGACCCGATCTTTGACGCTCATCAGAGTATAAAGAGAACTTCGACATCTGCATTAACCTCAGTGCCTCGTCCACGTCACTCTGAGCAACAGTTCCCGAAAATCGGAGTCTTGCTAATGCCTATCAAGAATTGCAGATGGCCATTCATTCAAATTGTTGGAAGCAGTTTATACACATTAATCACCTATAACCAAAATAGTCAATGCTAAGAGACTTGACTCCCTTATGCCCGGCCATTGCTTTTCTCTTAGCCCGATCCAAACCTATTCCCCGGTAGTAATATTATATAATTAGTAGTTGTTGTCATTAAAAAGAATTGAGACAGCTTACAGCCGATATGCGGAGAATGCTGAGTAAAGTTCTGACAGTTGTGTAGGAATGGGGAGTACTGGATTTGGCTTCTTCTTGGCGAATGCTAGAGTAAGCAGTAGCAATGTACTCTTCCAATTCCCTGGGGACACTAGGAGATAATCTTCTTGCAGTTGATATATATGCTCTAGAAAAAATCAAGCATGTTTTATTTAATTAGCAATGACCCAAGCACAGCAGAGATCAGTATAACCATGCAATCAAATGAGCACACATTCAACTGGAAAATCCGATGAAAATTATTGAAATTCTGTTAGCGACAGTTCTTTAATACAAGACAATATATGAATTTACCGGAGAACAGATGGTTCAAGAGGAGTGAATCCCAGAGCAGGAGATTCTTTATTTTGGTGGACATAGACGACATGCCTAGCCATTTCAAGATCACTGTCCATATCAGCCCGATCAAGGATTAACCAAAGAAGATCGAATCTTGATAACAGGGCAGGAGGAAGATTAATATTTTCTGCTGGAGTTCTTCTTAGATCATATCTTCCCCTTCACATAAATTTAAAAGAGAAAAGAAAGATTTAGGATATGCTCAAATGTCAATGTATATTAGATCTAGTCTGCATTCTCCCAGAGAAAAACAGTAACCAATAAAGAGTAGTGCCTAATTAAAGATGAAAACGATCACATAAAAATGCCACTGAAGACCAAAGAAGAGATATTTACCATGCTGGATTGGCAGCAGCAAGGACAGCTGTCCTTGCATTTAAGGATGTAGTGATCCCGGCCTTGGCAATGCTAACAGTCTGCTGTTCCATAACTTCATGTATAGCTGTACGATCAGATTCATCCATCTTGTCAAACTCATCAATGGCACAAATGCCCATATCTGCTAGTACCTGAGATAAAGCATGTCTGTCAATATGCCCATAACAACCAAAAAGTAGATTTTCCTAATCAAAGTGGATATTGAATGAATTGCTGCTGACAAAAAAAAAGCTTGAATTACCAATGCTCCGCCTTCCAGAACCATCTCATTAGTCACTGGATCCTTCTGAACAGCCGCAGTTAGACCTACGCCACTACTTCCCTTGCCAGTGGTGTACACACCTCTTGGTGCTACGTTAATTATGTGTTTAAGGAGCTGACTCTTTGCCACACCAGGATCACCCATCAGACATATATGCAAATCTCCTCTTATCTGCAATTATATATGAAAAAATATAAAGTATACAAACGTGACCAAATGCAGTATATGCATAGGTCAAATAATCAAGCATAGCCCATTACCTTCATCCCATCTTTCAACTTCCGGTGGGGAGCACCAACAAGAAGAAGAAGCAATGCTTTCTTGATATCTTCATGTCCAAAAATTTCAGGAGCCAATGATCTAGCCAACTTGTTGTAGATGTCACCATCTTCAGCTAATTTTAAAATCTGCTCTTCTTCATCTCCGAAAAATTCATACCTGTGAAAGAATCCAATGGAAAAGAACATTGGTGAAATATCATTTCTATAAAAGCAATTCTGCAAGATCTACCAGTGGGCATATACAAATGAGAAGGATATGAGAGAGATCAAGTTTATTACAAGTAGTTTATCTAATTTGGAGCCTTAAGGACTAAAGAGTGAAAAAGCAGCAGTAACTTGTAATGGAATAAGAAAAAGTTCCAGCCATTATTAAGATTTGAAACGTAACTTACTCTTCATATCTTTTCTTGAAATGGACAACAGACATGGCTTCTAAGTAAGTATCAGCAACTAGCCCAGCACGCATTGCTCTGTAACCAGTGAAAGGTATGGGAAGAAAAATGCCAGATAATTCAACAACATCACCTGGAGCTACCTGAACATGTTCAATAAGCAGCAAATACTTATAAAAGTGCAATAGTTAAATCCAGCAAAGCTTTATTGACTAATTTCCGGTTATGTAAGGCTAACTTAGTTGCTTGTTTGTAAAACATGTTTCTCAACTACCTTTCCAAAAACCAACTTTCAAAAAAAATTAACAAGAAAAAGAAACTCTCAAAGATGACAATATAGCGTATCAACCATGTTCCGAGTGTATGTCACAATATTTAGGGGGGGGAACAATTGGTGCCAAAAAATTGTTAGGCTAAACCCATGGCTGGAAATGACAAACCTTTCTTGTGAGCTCTCCCCTGAAATGAACAGTCATTGTTCGGGGGATATGTCCTTTTGGAACGTGTTCAGCTAGTTCTTGAATTTTTGCCTGCAATTTGATCATCTCACAAGTTTATTATGAAGTGTTAAGAAATTGGATGCCACGGAATGTAAAATAAATCAATTTATCATATATGACAGCCTGTTGAGCATACAGAATAGGATGGAACTAAAAAGAAAAGAAAAGCACAAAAAAATTGTGGATGAGCAATATGTTTTGTATTTGTAAATATAAAGTAATAAAAATTAAATTTACAATAATTTTTAAGTAATGATGGAAATTTAATCAATATTATATATCTCGCTTTCTACACAAAAGAAAAGGAATCTATTTCCTCGAAGGTAACCAAACATTCACTTAGAGCTTATAACGAGAAAAACATATTTCTTCTACAAGACGTGTTCTGAAGGCTGAAGCATAGTTAAGGGCAAACCTCCTGAAATTTCAAGAACTTTGATGCTCTTAGTTGAAGGATGAGATTCCCCTTGCTTTGATTTGTGTGACAGCGCTTAGAAGGACACTCAAACAAAGGCATGAAGACTCGAGCTGTAACTTCCTGTTTGAGAGGGGAAGAAAACAACAATATGAAGGAACAATAATACATGAATATCACAAAAGTTAAGATAGATAAATTACTTAAAGCACATTTTCTTAACATCCTGGCAGTTGGATCATAATAACAAAGATGAAAAGTTTTGAATCTGAAAATTAAATCTCATGTTGTCGTTTCTATTCTATTTCCTAGTTTCCTTTCTTCATTAAAACTGCACAATGTAAAAAAACGACCATATCAAGAAGTCCTCTTTAAATTACCTGATAAATTTCAAAACCACAATCCTCACATGTGTAAACAGCTACCTGCATCAATGGTTTAACATCCGAACATCGTGTCACAATACCAGATATCTTTACAAGCTGCCCAATATATGAAGCCTTCACGTCCCTAATTGTAAATGGCCGCCCTTTTGAAGATGCCTTAATATAGACTTCACTGGAGTATACGGGATAAAATTAGCGTCATGATATTTTCACAATTATCAATGACTTTTGAGGTAAAGAAACAGGAATTCCAGCAAGAGATTACAGAATGATTATCAGATTACTAATTTAGGTTTATGTAAATGTCATGAATGCAGATGAATTAAGCCTAGTATGTGATAAAATGCAGATGAATTTCGTACAATTATCAACATATAAATGCACATAGAATCATTATAAGATTCTATGTAAGTGGGACAAGAGGGCTTTTATTCAAACTTACAAGTAGCGCTTGATCTCAGAAGGCATTTTCTGAAGAGGATCTGAACCATCAGCACCTTCCGCTCCCTCATCAGATCTTTGTGTCATCAATATATCATGATCATCATCCGTAAAGGCTTCAGTGGGCTCTGGCATAAGACCATCGATGGCATCAGCAAAAATTCCAATGTATCTCCGAGTATTTTCAGTCACACGTCTGAGAAATTCTTCGTCTAGATCTTTATACTGAAGTTTCAGAAAATATAAGAGTAACTGTTCGTGAGTACAATAGACAATAATGGCAACAGACCCACCTCATAAAAAACGACAAGTAAATTTTTAAGGAGGGGGGAGAGAGTGTTACATTGATCAAATCCCCAATATCAATCTGGATAGCTCGAGTTTTGTGGTTAGCAACGTCTTGCTGAAACGGGAAAACGACGAATTAGGGTTAGTTTTCATTCTGTACACGAAAAAAATCAAGGATTTTCCGAGCCTCAGACGATTTGGGTTTCCACCTCGTGAATTCAGAGAGTAAGGGAAGAAATATAAGTTCAATTAAAATAAAGCACTGACCAAAATGTTCATGTATTTGGCTTCACCGTTTGCATCTGCGAAGTTCGAAAGAAACTCCTTTGCCAAAGCTAGGGAGGGAAAGAACGAATTGATTTAACCGGAGTGAATAAAAAATTAAAAAAAGACAACAAACTCAACGAGTCACAGCGGAGAGTAAACGAGCCCTAAGGGAAAGCAGGTCTCACCTACGTCTGCATTGAAGTCCAGGTCCTTCATCGTGGTTAATCTCGGCAGGGACAGGACAGCAGCTAAACTCTCAGGTTGAAATATGTGAATCGGCGCAAACAAACTAGACTGCAGACGAGATTTAGATTTGAGGCATTTTGGCGCCAAATGACAAGCAATGTTGTGACTTTTGGCGGGAAGGACTGCTGTGAAATGGTCCCGTCGCGAGGAAAGAGCAAGGCGAGATGTTTCTCTTCCCCCCTCTTAATTCATAAATAAGGGATGAAGAGGTGCCTAAACTTTTAATTTTTATTACCCAAACTTTTAATTTTTATAATTTTCGTAGCTAAAACATCCTTAACATGCATTAATTTTTAATCAAATCCTAAGTTTATGAAAAATATAATTTTTAATATATATATATATACAAGTCAGCTCAATCATTCACACGTTATAAATAATGTAGTAATTCCTTTTTTAGTTCGCCCAATTCTTAGAAAATGCATTTAATCGTGTATAGTACTTGTGTGTATCATAAAGTTAATATAATTTTTTGAAGAAATAAATATCAGATGTATTTTTTCCTGCTGTTCTTCCAAGTTTCGTTTGTTCCTTGTGTATAGAATGGCAATATCTCATAGCTACTCAATAATCAATAATACTATGTTTCTCTGGATTTAGTTTAAGGAACGTTTTGAAGGATTAATCTTTAGGAGTAAATAATGAAATATCTCAATAACAATTATAAAAAGAATACTCCAACAACAACAATCTAACCAAAAGATAAAAAAATTAATTAATTGATATGATTTAAAAATTTTTGATTGAATTGGATTTTCACTTTTTCAGGCAAGTGCTTCTGAATTCGTGGCTGACAAAAAAAACAATAGAAGCCTGATTTACATTACAAGCTTACAACAGATTTAAGAAATTAAATGTGCCATTTGGTAGGATAAAATTAGGAGGTTGGAAGGTGGAATTGAAAGTGGAACCTAAAATTTGGGTGTTTGGTATCATTAAATCCACGTTCATGAAACTCTTAATTCCATCAAAATTAATGCCCCGTTTGGTATGTGGAATTGATTTTGATGGAAGTGGAATTGGAAGTGGAAGTGGAACTGGAAGTGAGATTAAGAGTATGTTTGGTATGCTGGAAGAGGTGGGTATTATTTTCATTTTATATTTATATTTATAATATGAAAAAGACTAATATACCCTTTAAAAAAAAT
>JANTPZ010000945.1:0-24960 GCA_025593235.1 Vachellia pachyceras | reverse complement strand
TGCAGATTGCCGTCCCTACAGATATCAGAACAATTCAAGATTAGAAATAATTTGTCATTTTGAATAAATAAAACTCACTCATCACAATGATGCGATCCACGATCATCTCTAGATCACCAGCTACAGTAATGGTTAAACAAACTCTAATCGAGCTAGTTGAACAAAAAATCATGGGCATTCCTGTTTAGCCATGGCTGTGAAATATTAAGCTCTTGTTTGGAAGCACTTAACTCCCACTTAACACTACGTTCAACAATGTTTTTCTGTAAAATGAAACAATCTCCTCTACATATTTACCTCGACTTGCGTAAAATACTTCTTTACCGCTTTCCCACATGGACCCTATGCAAAGGTGTTTTCAAAAAACAGCACTAGTGCCTGTCTGGTTTCAAGTTGAAATCACATTGCACATAGGTTGAGATATAACTCCTCTCACATATTTGCTTCGACTTATTTAAAATCACCCTCAACAGATTCCCAAACATGCATGGGAAACAAGTTAGGGATACATTGCACACAAGTTGAATTAAAATTTCTCTTATACACTTACTCTGATTTATATAAAATCATTCATTCAACATATTGCGGTACACGCATCTTAACTGGCACTGTAATCGAAATTAAGACTCTTGGTATTAACCAACGCATACTCTGGAATTGTGAGCAGCATGTGAATGTCCTGTTTTAAATTCACTCCTGAAGCTTCCCAACGGATTGGTAGCTGTAGTTTGAGTGATGCAATAGTGTATGAATGGGTCCACCGTTCATGAATTAAATATATGAAGGAGATTATCTCGTTTTACAAAAAGAACTGTTTAATGTATTTTTAGGGTGTCCAATCACTTTATCAAACGTGCTGATATGTGTTCTTCAAATCAAATTATTTAAAGGAATGGGGAAACTAAATCACGTGCAGGAACAGTACAGGTATTTGAGATCCTCAAACTGTCTCGTTTCAAAGCAACTTTCCGCGTAAGACAGCCCCACTTTAGCATAAAGGGTATCGATATTGTTAGGCCCTTTGGTTAAAAGTCAGTGCCCGTCTCTCAAAATTCTATTTTATTAATTCTTCCGAACTATCTTTTTTCTAAGAGAGACGCTGACAATAATCTGAGCCTGTTTGGAATGATGTTGGATAAACATATTTACGTAAACTGAAATCAAATTACACTCACATGTTTTTTTGTAAATTGTAAATCACATTAAAAGTTAGTATATACATGCTGTTAATCCAAACAAACATGGTAATTCCTCACCAAAACACTACGTGCTTCTCCCCCAGTGGGATTCTAATACAAAAGACAGCAACCAGTTAAAAATAATAATTAGACTGGTTATTTGTAAAAATGTTTACTGATTTTTTATAGCTCTTTTTTATTATCTACCTATGAGAGCGCCCATTTAATAGAAAATATCATCAATATATGCTGTCAATAAAAAACATTTAGAAAAATTATAAATTTAAGATATGAAATACATAAAGATTTTACCCTTATAATCAAAATATTTTTCAATCAAATCTTACATTTAAGGTAAGACGAAATAATAACTCTTAAAACTATTTACATCAAAATCTTAAAAAATCGAATAAGGTGTTGAGAAGTAATAGTAATTTGAGGTTGAAGCTGACAAAATTTTGTTGCCGGGACACTCCTCAGGTAAGTATGATGTTAAATAAGGTTTCAAAAAAAATCTATTTGAATCAAGAGTTACTTATTTCTGAGGTAATTGATCATTTATGAAAGGTTTCATGGTCAATTAAATTGCCTTATAAATACCCTAAAGTCCATAATCTAAACTCTGGGGCCAATGCTTGTTTGGATGCGCACATGAAGAAACCTTTGAACACATTTTGTCCACTTTCCCATATGCTTGCTTGCTTGGGTAATAAAGTTCGGTTGTCTAACAATAAGGCCTCCTGCACTGGGTTTTCCATTCATAAGGATATGGTTAAAGGATGCCGTTATTCCACTTCATTCCAATGGTCATGTAGAAGAACCAAAAGTATCATTAGGCTTGTTTAGATGACCCATCTGGACATCCAAAAGTCATTATTGTGCTTCATGAGATAAAATTTCTCTCACATATTTACCTCGAAATCTGTATCTGTTCTCTCAACGGATTTACCAAACAAACCCATCGTCTTGCTAAACTTCTTATGGCTAGAGTGTAATGGGGCACTTAATGAAGGGAGAATTTACCAACCAGCAAATGTGATTAAGGAGATTTTGAACTTCCTTTCTGCAGTTCAATGGTCTTTCTCTGCTGATAAGGAAATGATTAGCAGATATCACAAACCCCAACAGCTCTACGACTCAACCATCAAACCATCACTGGAGAATAATCCCCGAAAGATCCACCAAATCTTGTGAAGCTTTCATGCGTGTGTTTGGCAATGTGTTACTCGCCCATGAAAGGAGCGTTGTGATGAAAAATGTCATATAAATTGTCTAGTTTGACAATGCTTTTAGTTAAAATGACTTTTCGTTAAATTGTTCATTTTCGTAGAAGTAGAAATTATTTATATTAGTGTCACCGTGAAGCCTAAATTATTTATATTAGTGTCACCGTGAAGCCTATGTGAGCAGTGTTGTTGTTGAAAGTGAAAATAGTGGTTAAAAAGTTCCTTTTTGAACTTTACGAGAGTTGGAGGTGAAAGCAAGGTTGCTGAAGATGAATCGTGATACAGTTAGAGAATAATTTCTAAAAACTTTACAATCCAATTAATGATGTAATATTAATTAGATGAACAGTTTTACGTTTAAGTAATATTTAATTTATACAGGTTTTCATGTATTCCATTTTTTCTTTTTAACATTTTATTTTTCCTCATTTTATCCTAATATATATACACATATAATACTCAATGAGATTATGTCCTTTTAAATAATTTTATATCAAAAATCATTTATTCAACATTTATCCAAACAAGTTTTCTTTTTTACAAAAATTCACTTCTCCAACATTTATCCAAATATAAATCATATAACATCATTTAGCTTATACCCAAAAGTCATTTTTCAAAATGCATTGTAAGAAAAAGTCACATCTCCCACCGCTTATTCAAATAGACCCTATATGTCTGGCCCTGTTTGGAACCACGTTTGAAAAAACCAAACGTATATTCAATAGTGTTTTTCCGTAAGACGGGATAATCTCATTCATATATTTACCTCGTAAATGATAAAAACACTTCTCCACCACGTTCTCAAACAGATCCATGAGCTGCCTCTTGTTGTTATGTCTGGGTGCTTCACCATGTTGAATACATAATTTAAGTGTTTGTTGGGAAGCAAGTTGAAATCACATTACACACAATTCAAGATAAAACTCCATTTGCATATTTATTTTAACTTAGCTAAAATCCCTTTTCTAAGGAATTTTCAAACACCGCACTAGGACTTTTGCAAGTGGGTTTAGATTTAAATGACTTGGATATTGCAAAAGTTCAACAAAAACCACTGGACCTCAAGTTGTCATCCTCATCTTACACCAGCGAAGTTCACTCAGACATTATCTCTCTTTTAAGATATCTCAACTTAATCTCTGTTAGTATAGTGTCATTAAGTTTTTTTATTAGGCTGTGAGATCTATTTTCTTTTAATTCAGACTGCTATAACCTATAAATTTATTTTATCGATATCATTTTTTTCATTCTCTAAAAAACGAAAGAGTAATTTGAGGAGAGGTAAACCAGGGAGGTAAGATGCCAGCCGGCAAAGTTACCCCGGCTGAGGAAATTAAGGTTTGTTTTACTCAAATACTAGTCCCCTAATCCTCGTTTCCGTATTCCATGTTCTGGGAACAAAATCGTAGTCGGCAGCGTACAAGTTAAGAAAAGACACTAATGCATTAGAACAATGAGGTTTAATTTAATCATATTAAAACAATGAGATATAATTTAATCATATAATAATAAAAAGTGAAATCCAACACAAGCCAAAAAGCCCTCCCTTCATTAAACACACACACCCACAAATTAAATTAAAAAGCAGGGGTACCAGCCCCTAGTGACCCCGCCTCCCTCCCTCTCTCTCACTCGTATTTTTCCTTTCGGACTAATTAAGCTGCTCGCTGCTTTCATGGCGCAGAAATTTTCAAATACAATAGTTTCCTCAACTCCCACACGTACCTTTCTTTCTATAAATACCCTTCTCCCCCACCTCCCTTTTCCTCCTCACCATGGAAACCTTTTCCTTTACTCTCTTCCTCTCTACGGTTCTCCTTCTATTCTTCTCCCATCTCTCTCCCTCGTTATGATCAGAGTAAGGAAGAATCTGTAAAGCTCAGGAGGGATAGCGCCGAGGCACTGAAGATTCCAATCTCTGCAGTATACTTGGCGCTATCTATCCTGAGTTTCACGGCTTCTTCTTACTGCATAAATATATCATCACCAGGTTCAATATCCGAGAACTCAGGACCATCGCGCACACATATACAGGCTTACAGTTTAGTAGCTCGCTCTGAATGAGTAAAATCCTTCCTGCAGAGTTTTTTTAAAGAAGTTTTCTCGTCATATAACTTCCATTTACATGATCGTTTCTGTATGAACATTCTTGTTATCGACTGAGGATTAACTAGCTCTCAAATCTGACGTTATATATGCGCTTATGAAGTGGATTTGTTTTATTTTTGGTATTTTCCTTGGTGTATTGTTTATGTTGGTAAATATGCTAAGGTGTTCCCTTTTTCAGTCACTTGTTTTTGTTCTTTCTGTCTTGATGCTATAGAGTTTGTTAAACTGGTCCTTGTAGCAACCATCTTTTCTCGTCTGGTTTAAGAGGAAGGGGGAGGATTTGGGGGGAGAAATTTCTACCCTTTATACTCTTGTACTCCTGATAAAAATTTTTGCGTTATAATTGATTCTTGCTCTCGATCTCATGCTCTGAGAGAAAAGGTGGGATTTTTAGTATCATTGCTCGTAGTTAACTTTCATCCAAGCTGTACTCAGTGGAAAAGTTGATCTTTTTAACTATGAAGTGGGTCTCAGTTCTCCTTAAATTCGTGCTCCTTGATTTCCTAGGCTTCTCATTCGGTTGCCCTAGCACGATTTCTCTCAGGTCATGAAATTCACTTTTGAGGATTCTTGAGGGAGTCGAGAGTGCCCTCTTTCTTGTCCATCACCGGAAGGACTGAGCTTCTGAGTACCGAGTTCGCAAAGCATGTTTTTTTTTATTTTCGAGGATTGTGAGGGTATGATGCTTTGACCAGTTGGTTGACTGACATGTACAAAAAGATACGATCTTTTGCCCCAAGTCACTGACAGGGGATGTAAAAGTATGTTGTTTTTTCGCCCCAGGATGTAAAAGTATGTTGTTTGTATTTTCCATGATGGATCTGAGAGAATCATATTGACGAGTTGGTTCGCTCTTTAATGGCGAGTCTGATCCTAACAGTAGCCCATCTAACCCCTTCCACCCTTTTCCCCCTTCTGACTTCTGAGCCTGATCTGAAAAGTAAAACCCTAGTGTTTCCTTGTTGAGGTAGTTATTTTGAGTTAGAGACTGTACCCGATCAGCTAGGGTTTCTCCGTTCTATTTGACTGCAACTTTTGCAGGCCCTTTTCATCACTTGGCAGGTTAGTTACTGTGGATGTTGACCCGATTACAACTTGGTTCAGCACTCACATGACTTGTCGCTTTCATCTTCCTTCCATTTACTCCCTCCAAAATTTTCATCATTAAATTCCCATTAAAAACAATGTTTATGTAACAGAACAACATTTAAATTCCCATTAAAAACAATGTTTATGTAACAGAACGACATTTCAATAATCACCCCCACCCTTCTGGCAAAAAAAAATAATCACCCCCACGCCACACACGTACTCTCACGAGCCTTTACAAGATGTTGTTTCTTTTTATCGCATGTCTTTAATTCATTACCCCATGTAATCAACATAGGCTAGATAAATTCGAGTAATTGCAGTCTGGCAGATGATGATGCTGAGTTTGACATCAAATTCAACCCCAATTTTTTCCTCTGTTCTTTTGCTTCTTCCTTTCGCTTTTTCTCTATTCCATGTTTGTTACTTATCCATTTCCTGTCAAAATGCAATGGAAATGATACGGTTGGCCATTAAGAGAGGTTGGGGTGCAATATAATATTGCGGACTTTGTTTTAAAGATTTAAAAGTTTGAATTAGCTTTAGGGCACAGGATGTGCTTTGATGTACGGGGACAAAGAAACCAAGTGAACTGTATTAGATCTCCAAGCTTCTCCTGTTAATTATTGCATATCTTTAGTAGAATAAAGCAAAATATTTGTACAGATTTTCATCTCTTTTTTTGCCCAAGAGTACAGATTTTCATCTCCTAAAAGGATTTGTTTGGGTTGTGGCTCTATAGGATTCACCCCTTGGCACAGTTTTACGTTGCTTGCCATTAAATATACAACTTCACAGTGAACTCTCAGCCTTCCTAGTGTGGTGAACTAACGTAAAATATAGTGAACGTACAATCGCTGTGTCTTTGGGAATACAAATTTCATAAAAGCTACCTGTTAAATCGAGTTACATTTGTATTGGACTTGTTTGGTAAAAATTTAAGTAACGCTAAAAGCACGTTTAACAGTGTTTTTTTATAAAATGATAAAATCCCCTCTATATATTTATCTTAAAAGTATTTAGTTATCAAGTGAGCCCATTCTTTTACACGAGAGAAAAGCCCCAAGTAGGAATTAATTAGGGCAATGCAGTGGCAATGAGAGTGGCAGACCAAAATGATTATGCTCCTGTGAAATAAAATTATTTCTACGATCAGCCGGCTCAACTTCGCAGAAGAAAATTAAGGTCTTAATTCTGATTTCTGAAGTCTAAACCCTTGGTTATGGGTAAAGTTTTTTAAATGTAATTTACTGCGTAAACTTATTTTCAGAGCATGTGTGTGGAGGTGTGGTGTGCAAGTACCACAGCATGGTTGCATTGATAGTTATTTTATATACATATTATAAAATATATTTGGGCAACGATAATTCAAATATTTATAGTATATCCTTTACCATTGTCCATAATGGATGCAGGGGATATTTGAGAGGATGCTTGATGAGGGGGTGGTTTTGATGAGTTGAACCAATTATACAGGATCATGGTACAGTGTCGTTGTGTCAGCAAGAACAGGACCATTAGAAATCATTCTTAGTGTAATTAGTGTGCTCCTTCGTGTTCGTGTTTCTATGTCGTGGTCCTGTGGTGGGGTGTGGTGTCTTCAAACGGACAAACGTGTGCGAAAGAAACTAATATATAACTGATGCCCATTTGTCTGTTGCTGAGATTTAATTAGACACAGACATAGCTCATTCATAATAGGCCTACAAAAGAGCAATATGAATATGAATACTACATCCTCTAATTATGGTAGTTAATCCTTTAAAAACCGTTAGAGAGGATAATTCTACGGATTTTAAAATAAGTATGTAATAGAAGTTTTGTTTTAGTTCATATGTAACGTGATTGGAAAGTGATTTCAACGTCATATTATGAATTTAACATTTTTACTGTAAACAAAGAAATGGCAGTTAATTCTTGAAATTTGTTTGAACTTTACCCATGATAAATAACTTTACCCATGATAAATATGTGGAGAGAGAAAACACAATTAGTTGCATAAATGAAATTGGCAAACGCACATTTATTCCTCAATAAATAATTCATACTGTGGACCAATGTACTACTTTAGAAGGTAATGGGGAGTGTAAAATAAAAGCCAAGACAATGACTACCTATCAAAGAATGGTGGGTCTGATAAAGAGTAATGATAATGAAGAATAAAGAGACGGCCAGGGAGGGAGCAGGTGGTGTTAATTGTGGAGCCCTGACATTTGGCGGCTAAAGTTCAGCTGCACTGTATTCAATTCCCTCTGATTTTTCTTTTTGGCGCTTATTCTGAGTGTGTTTGGGAATTGTTTTAGATTTCGTAGAATGCATTTCCCACCTGAAATGCATTTTCTTGAAGAAGCTTTGAGTTTGGGAGAGACGAAAATCAAGAGTTGAGAAAGGAGCTTACAGATTTTAAAATGGTTTTACCTCGACTTGCATTAAAGAACGAAATTCCCAAAGTAGTACTAAAAATACATTTTGATAAGAACGAGAAAAAAATCTTCTACTCAAAGCGTTAAGCATTTCATGATAATGACATTCTTAAGTTGCAACCTTAATATTTTAAGATGTAATCTAAATATTTCAAATTACAACTTAAACACTCCAAGCCACAGTCTAAATATGTTAAGTGATGACCTTGGACATTCTAACAATTATCATTCCCCACAATTTTAGAGCACTATATAAAATAATATATATGTATGATTCAATGAGATGCATTTTCTTTTAGGTTAATTCCCATAAAAAATCACATTTGTAATATTTATCGAAATAAGTTTTCATTTTTTAAAATATATTTTAAATAAAAGTTATTTTTCTAAAACATATTCAGAATAAAAGTTACTTTTTCCAACGGGTCATCTTCTATTGCATGTCATACTACTACTCGAGACACAAATAGAGATCAAATGTGTACTTTTTTTCTTAATGGTGATTCAAAAATTTGATTTGTCAGAGACTAAACAAAACCTTCATTTGTTGAATCACTCCTCTGGATTTTCAAAATTTCTGTGTGGGTTCTTCTTCACAAGCACTAGGCCCTACTTTTCTCGTGGAATCTTCATGGGCTCTTATTCTTCTGTTGCCCTTCAAGCCCTATATTATCCCTCACCCCACCCACCATCCAATGCTATCTCCATATTCATTCCGTACCAATACAAATTTCAGAGGCATGGTTTTTGTAGTTTTTATTTATTCTTTTGGGAACTGAAACGTAAAGTTTGTATTCTGTGTTTATGGCTGTAAATTTTTAGTGCTCTACTTTAACTCTCGTCGTGGCCGTCCATTGTCAAACGAAAACAAAATAGATAAATACAATGCGTGAAGTGATTTGTACAAGACAAAATTAGAAATGCTCAGTGAAATGTTTACCTCACAACATGAGAAAAGTGGTGAACCACAGGCATATTGACGGACCCATTTCATCTCCCACCAAGTCCCACTTTGACGTTAAACCGCATTCCTCTATACCATCTCTCTCGCGCTCTCTCTCTCTGTGACCCTCGTGCATGGCTAGATTTTACCCACCCCTTTTGCCGCCGCCGCCGCCGCCGCAACCACTCAACGAATACCGTTGGAACCTTCATCCACCTCCACCTTCTCAACATCATTTAGCCGTCTCTTCCCACATCGAAATGAATGAAACCTTCATGATGAATCCCGTCATTTGTCGTCCTTCCTACGAGCGTCGAAATAATGGCATCTTCTTTGGAGAAAATCCTTTGAATTGCACCTTTCCTTTCCTCCTCTTCGAGTTTTTTGTCGTCATCCTCCTCACACGACTCATTCGTTTCATTCTTAGGCCTCTCAAACAGCCTAAGATCATTTCCGAAATTATCGTACGTAAGCTTCTTATCCTGATTATTATCTTTACAGCATAATTATTGTATAGATGTATGCATGCATATCTAGTGCATATATCTACTCCATAATTTGATTCAAAGCTTTTTTTTTTTTTTAAGGCTGGCATCTTGTTGGGACCCTCAGGTCTAAGGCACGAAACATGGTTTTCAAAGAATATAATAATCCCCGGAAATGCCGAGTTTGTGGTCAGCAATATTGGCGTAATGGGCTTCATATTCTTCCTTTTCGTGTATGGCGTGAGGATGGACACTAGCCTCATCAAAAAGCCAGGGAAAAAGAATATTTCTATAGCCTTGATGAGTATATTAGTTCCCTCAATATCAGCCTTTTCTGTGGCAGTGGCCATGAGAAAGAACATGGACGAAGAGCTCGCCAAGATATCATCATTAGGGGGCATTGCTGTCTACATGGGAATCTCGTCATGTCCATTGCTATTCATCATCCTCAAAGAGAACAACCTTCTAAGCTCTGAAGTGGGTCGAACAGCTATATCCACTGCTCTAATTGGAGACCTTGTCGGTATAAGCATCGGAGTGGTGTTTGAGGCTGGAAAACATGGAGAGACAGGAGCTTCGCATGCTTTGTGGTATATGATCTCCTTAGCAGCTTGTTTGGTTATATTTTTCGTACTTATTAGAAAAGTGATGGTATGGATTGGCGATACAACCCCAGAAGGTCACGCAGTGAAATCAAGTTATGTGACTTTTATTCTGCTTGGTATTTTTGTGACGTCGTTCATGACTGACTTCGTCGGCTTATCGATCGGAACGGGGGCGTTATGGCTAGGTCTGGTGATTCCGGCAGGTCCTCCTTTGGGGACAACGATTTTAGAGAAGACGGAGACACTTATGAGAGAGTTTTTTATGCCATTCTCGTTCCTTTTGATCGGATATAACACTGATGTTTATGGCATGATCGGTGCTGGTTGGTCCCATGTTCAGCCATTGTTCTACATGGCTTTAACTGCGTATTTGACCAAGTTTTTATCGACTTGGTTTACTACCATCTATTGGCGAATGCCTCTACGAGATGGATTACCCCTCAGTCTCATCTCGGGCTTAAAAGGCCAGGTTGAACTAATAATGTTCATGCATTGGCTGGACAAAAGGGTAAGCTTATCCATGTGCCACGTACCCAATGTTGATATATATATATAGTCTTAATAATTAGTATATTCGTGAAATATAAAAGTAGCTTTCTTTTTAATACGCAGATGATACAGCCACCCGGATTCACGATACTAGTGCTGATGACAACGGCAGTGACAGCAATGTCCACCCCGTTGATCATGATCCTGTACGATCCATCTAAGCCATACATGGTGAACAAAAGGAGAACCATCCAGCATACCCCTCCGGACACTGACCTTGTCATCGTACTCTCCATCCTCGACAGAGAAAGCATGAGTGGCATCCTCAACCTCCTCGAACTTTCTGCTCCCACCTCGCGGAATCCCGTATCTATCTTCGCTCTTCACCTCATCGAGATCATAGGCCGAACTAACTCTGTTTTCTTTGACCATGATGAACAGCAAGTCCCTCCCAAATACAAATGTGTCCAAACCATCAACGCCCTCACTCACTTTCAGAGCGTCAAAGGCTTTGACTCTGTTAAGCTTCGTTTCTTCACTGCCATAACAAGCAAGAAAACCATGTACCAAGATGTATGTGAGCTAGCCTTAGAGAACAAAGCCACTCTGATCGTCTTGTCCCTCCATCAGGGGCCTATCACTCATAACCTCGAGGGAGCAATAGTGTCTGGGGATGGATCAAGAACCGTGATATCCCATGTTTTAGCTCAAGCTCCTTGCTCGGTCGGGATTCTCGTCGATAAGAGTGACAGTCTCGGGAACCTCATCAGGGGGCATAACAGTGTTCATTGTCCAGTTGGTGGGTTGTCAGGACTCAAGCTCATCGTTTTGTTTCTCGGAGGGGCGGATTGCAGAGAGGCTTTAGTTTATGCGGATCGAATGGTGGCGGGAAACCGGGGGTTGAGTTTGACTGTGATAAGGTTTCTGGCGTTTAACCACGAAGGGGAGACGGAGACGGAGAAGAAGCTGGACGACGGAATGATGACATGGTTCTGGGTGAAGAATGAACGGAACGAGAAGGTAGCGTACAGAGAGGTGGTGGTTGAGGACGGCGAGCAGACTTTGGGGGTGATTCAGATGATGAACGATGGAAGTTATGATCTATGGATTGTGGGGAGGAGACAGGGGATGAACCCTGTGATTGTGAGTGGTTTATCTAATTGGAGTGAGAACGAAGATTTAGGAGTTATAGGAGACTATGTTGCGTCTGTAGATTTTAGTAATTCAGCTTCTGTTTTAGTTATACAGCAGCAGATTCTTAGAGGCTAAATTAAATGGCTTTGCTTCAAGAACGTTGATTCGGTATTGTAAAGAAAAATCAGCGTCATGGTTAGTTTAGGCGTTTATATACTGCGTACAGTCATTCAACTTAATACAAGTCACCTTCCCAAACTCCCTCTCTCTTTTTAATTAGAAACAACACATCCAGCTAAGGAGTGTACGCTAGAGCAGTGGGGACTATTTTTATTTTCAAACAAATGATAACAAGTTTGTTACTATAAATAATTTGAGTGGGTTCAAATCTCAAATATCAATGGGTGCAAAATAAAAACCTAATAGTTATTTACATATAACTTAAAAATTTCAGTGTGGGCATGCCCCCACTGAATAACAAGTGGCTCCGTCACTGCAGCTAAGTAACGCGAGACGCCACTGCAGCTAAGGAACGCGAGATGTGAACACATCTTTTAATAATAATCAGCAAATATTCTGAACTTCTTTATAAGGTAATATCATTGAATGAGGAAAAATTCCGAACTCAATGAATCAATATGTACATAAAGATTATTTATATATATAAAAGTAAGGAGCTTATGCATTTATATTTGTTTACTATATTCGGCCAAAAAAATATCTGTTTAATATATGAATTTACTAATCCTTGATTGATTGTCCAATCTTAATCAATCCCGGGATGATTGCCTAATTTTTAATTTGTTTTTTTTATCGTCTACAAAATCTCTAGTAATATGATTATAAGCTCTAACACTCCTCTTATGTCTATTTAATATTGCTAATTGATTAAACCCCTATTGATTACCTAATATTGATCAATCCCTGATTGATTGTCAAATCTCTAATTTGCTTTTTTATTATATCCAATATATCTAATCATATGATTCTAATATATCCCACTCAAGTTGGAGTATATATGTTTATCATGTTCAACTTGTTACAAAGATATTTCACCATTGTTCTACCCAATGCTTTTATCAGGAGATAACCTAGTTGGTTATTCAATTGCATATATATTTTAGAAATGAAGTTATTTTGATCTTACCATGAATGAAATGGAAGTCGATTTTAATGTGTTTTGTGTATTTATGGAGCATGAGATTAGAACTATGTGTAAGGCCACTTTATTGTCACCCAAATAACTTTGCAGGCAATGATTTGACAATACTAAGTTCTTTCATTAGTTAGAAAACCCATAAAATTTGTTTGAGCTGACTGAAACATAACTCTATATTATTCTGCACTTGATACATTGAACTTTGATTCAACTATAAAATGACACTAATTAAATGATTACAACGAAGTGATGAATAGCCAATAACAAAAGAGTGATAAAGAAACTTAGAAAGGATAAAGAGACTTTAAATGCATCAAACAAGAACAAACATTATTTCCAACAAATAATAATAACAATATTAAGGCCAACCAAAATCTCATAATGTTGTTACAAACCCAAAACAACACAAATGACAAAACATAATAAAAAATGTTAAAATCTGATCTAAAACCATCAGAGTGAGATCACAAAAAAAAAAAAGGATATGTAATGCGCTCCCGCGCACCTCTTAAACAAAGGACGAGGAATTAAGTATCACTTACAAATCAATCTGACCCTAATGCCATGTAAAGTAATAACAAAGAATGAGGAAATAATCTAAACTCATTGTAATGTAACAACAAAGGAGAAAGAAATAATCTAAACTCATTGTAATGTAATACCATATAAGGAAGAAACAATATAAACTCAATGTAATTTAATACCAGAGGATGGAATAATTTAAACTATTTGAATTGATATGTACATAAAGAGAACTTATATAAGAATGATGAGCCCACTTATCTTATCTATGGATGAGAAATTGGCTAGCTCATCTCAATTCGTGGGCTAAATGATGCGGGCCATGAAAACCTTAGCATGAGCCTGACATTTATTTATTTTATTTTTAATATCTAATACCTATTATAAAAAATTTAATAAACATATGAAAATTTATAAAAATCAATTAAAACAAAGTTGTTGGACTATAAGAAAATATTTTCAGAATAAAATTTTATATATTATTTAGCAATTATAATATCTTTAATAAATTTTATATATTTTAATCTTAAACATTTTAAGAAATATTTATTTTTGATATACAAACAAAAATATGATTAAAAGAATGAAACATACATACAATTACATGTTAAGTGGTTTATGAAGATTTAATATTTTAAAAAAGTTACTTTAAAAATTACCTTTTTAAAAAAACAATTTTTTAATGAAAGAGGCATAAAGGATGACCTCGTTGATTCGGATGCACAAAATCACTGCATATAGGCCCAATGAATTCAGCCTATTTATCAAGCCTAAGCCCCAAAACCTCCACCAAGTTTTTATTTTTGGCAACAATAACATGATTTGGGAGTAACGAAGCTTATATATTCAGTATATTTGTATTGAATCGAATAAAAAAGGTCAATTTTAAAATTTAAGAATAAGCTTAAAATACATAAAATTTCAGTTATTTTGATTTGATCGGAAAAATTAGTAAATCTACCAATTCAATCACTAGTCCTCCGCCCGACGAACAACCAGCTTGTAATAATTTATCCAATTCAATGGCTTGAAACACGTCACAAATAAAGTCATTGGTTATCAAAGATTGCATCTTTTTAAAACCAACAACTCTAATCCAGAGATTTAACACTATCAAAAAAAAAAATTCCAGATATCTCAGAGAAGTACAGCGTGTACCGTACGATCAAATCCTAACGAAATCTTCGCAGAAGATGAACGTTCAATGAAGAAGTCTCAGGATTAGGGGATTTCCTCACATGCACGGGATCATGATTCGTGACATATAGTCTCGGGCTCGGCTTAATCCATAACTCCTGCCAATTCAAATTCAGCTGGCTTCATTGTTCTCGCAGATTTGTCTTCGAAGCCACGTGCTTCTCCGTTCCCCGTCGAGTACTCGTGTTCTTCCTCCTCATATGCAAAACTCGTCACTTCCTGCACACCTTAGCCCCCATCGCTGGCAGCTGTGATAGAGTGGCACTCCTTCTGAAACCCTAATGTCAAGCAAAGGATTATTCAGTTGGAGCTCCACACCTGGCGAACAAATTTATTGATTGAAGTTATTGCAGTTTCGATTTGGCCTTCAAAGTTCGAATTTTTATCTTTTACATTGCTAAAGAAGAAAAATGATGGACTCTGAGGATCAGGGCGTTGAGGAAGCTCGTCTCTATGCTTCCAAGGAAGAAATGGAAAATCTCGTGCTGGATGATCCTTTAAGCAGCAAATCGTACTCGAATTACCGTAGTGCCATGTCAGCACTCTCCGACAACCAGCACCCGCTCTCGCCGTCGATCGCGGTGACCCCAGCAGACTCGGATCCTCTTCTATCCCCGCCGCATTTTAGCGAATCTGGGAACCCTAGTGCCCCTGATAATTCTTACATTGACCCGCCGTCGTACGGTGATGCGATTTTTAGCCCTTTCAATGAGAGTAACGGTAATGGCGTCAACGTCGTTGATAGTCCCGGCCAAAGGTCGGACAGTTCTCATAGTTTCTCCAGATCGTCTTCGAGCTCGGAATATTTGAAAATCACCGTTTCCAACCCGGTTAAGGAGCATGAAACCTCGAATTCGATTGTGCCGGGCAGCAATACTTATGTCACCTATTTGATTACAACGAGAACGAACATCGCAGAGTTTGGTGCATCGGAATTTAGTGTCAGGAGAAGGTTTAGAGATATAGTGACGCTAGCCGATCGGTTGGCGGAGTCATATAGAGGGTTTTTCATACCACCAAGGCCAGACAAGAGTATAGTGGAGAGCCAGGTGATGCAAAAACAAGAATTTGTGGAGCAAAGGAGGGTGGCATTGGAGAAGTACCTGCGCAGGCTGGCAGCACATCCGGTGATAATGAAAAGCGATGAGTTTAAGGTGTTCTTGCAGGTTCAGGGAAAGCTTCCGCTACCCTCCTCAACGGATGTGACGTCAAGGGTGCTTGATGGGGCAGCGAAGCTTCCGAAACAGTTGCTGGGTGAAAGTGTGATTGCACCCAATGAGGTTGTGCAGCCAGCAAAAGGGGGAAGAGATTTTATGAGGTTGTTGAAGGAGTTCAAACAATCCATGGTGAATGATTGGGGAAGTTCAAAGCCACCGGTGGTGGAGGAGGACAAGGAATTCTTGGAAAAGAAGGAACAGATCCAAGAGCTTGAGCTGCAAATCACCAATGCATCTCGACAGGTGTTCTTTTCTGGAGGAGTTATTTTATGAGCTCGTAAATGTTCAAGGAGTTTTGCTCGTTTTCCCCTGTCTGCCAGTTTGTATAATAACTTGTTTTTTATATTCTTACACCGGTGCATGATTATTCTTTTTGCTGTCATTTTTTGCTTGTGCATCAAATTTCTTGCAGGCAGAATCACTTGTCAAATCTCAGCAGGATATGGGAGAAACTATGGGAGAATTAGGGCTGGCATTCATTAAATTGACAAAATTTGAGAACGAAGAGGCTGTCTTGAACAGTCAGAGAGTAAGAGCCACTGACATGAAAAGTTTGGCAACAGGTGCTGTCAAGGCTAGCAGATTCCATCGAGAATTGAATGCTCAAACTGTGAAGCATTTGGTAAAATACAAAATATTTTTATACAAGTTTCAAACTTAACATTTCCTATTAAGTAGCATGTTAACTTAGTGAATTTCTCTTGATATGCCACTGAATACGATGATGATTTTCTAATTTATGGCGGCAGGACACTCTTCATGAATATCTTGGGTTAATGCTCGCTGTTCATGGTGCATTCTCAGATCGCTCAAGTGCACTATTGACTGTTCAGACTTTTATATCAGACCTGTCTTCATTGCAGTCAAGGGCTGAAAAACTTGAGGCAGCGTCATCAAAAATTTTTGGAGGTGACAAATCAAGGATTAGCAAGTTAGAGGAGCTAAAAGAAACCATTAGAGTCACTGAGGGTGCCAAACATGTTGCAACTAGAGAATATGAGCGGATCAAGGCAGGTTTTAAATATTTTATAATGTTATTGGCTTCATTATCTAAATAGATTATGAATATTGGATAATACGTAAACCAGAATGGTATCAAGTTTGGTTGTTTTCAAAGAACCCCCTTAACGGTCTTAGCTTGTAAATCTGTAAAATTATTTCTTTGCATATCTATCCACAAAGGAAACACTTTGAAGCATAGGTGAAGATTATGTTGGTTTTCGAGAATTGGTCCCAGTTTTTTTTTTTGGGGGTGGGGGGAGTAACTTGATTTGATTTATTGGATCTTTAAAGTTAATACACTACTACAGGATAAAATAAAACCTCGTAGGGTTGGCCATTTTCATTTTCTTAAATTGCTGTCTCTTCTTGAGGCATCGGCTTCCTTCCCACCCAACATCAATTTGTTTTCAAGAACACATTTTTTCAGAACTGCATTCTGTAAAAAATATATCTGCAGAATTGCGTGTATGGTTTTCATTCTTAAAAGATGGTTCATTTGAGAGCTACTTGTGTGAAATATTATGAACTTCATTTAATATGAATTCTAGAACCTGCTAATATCAAATTCATTTGATGCGCTCACTTTTTTCATCATTTTTCTGTTACTTAGTTTGAATATCTCTTATGCTTGGTCCCCTGTCTTTTAATCTGGCCATGCTGACAGCATCTTATATGTTAGAATCATGTGGGTCTTGGTATGTTATATGGGTTATTTTTTATGCTTCAAGATGCATATTGTATGGAAGAAATAATGAGAAATTAATTGAATTTCAGTCTGGGTTTTGTCTCTTAAAATTTCTGATTGGTTCTGCTACCTTCTATTGTACTCTTTTATTTTCTTCTGTTTCATTTCCTTTCCTTTTACATTATGCCCGGGGGCCAATCTTGGAAGTGAGAAGAACCGAGCATTTGATGCCTGTATTACTGTCTTCTTTAACCTAGATTATCGCCTCCTTTGTTAGTCACTAGCAGCATGGTTGATCTCTTGCTAGGTCGTATGAGCACATGGATATCAGTGATTGAGTTTCAACTATTTTAGTATCTTGTCATAGAATATGAAGTTTTCTTTGCAGCAGCATTCAAGCTCCTGCTAGCAGTATTGTTTATTTTTGCTTTGCATGAAAAATTTGATTCATCTATGTTGATGCATTGCTCATATACTGAACTACAAAATAGGTACTAAAGATAGCAGAGGTCTTTTTTTTTTTCACCTTCAAGTTACTGGTTTTCGTGTCTATGATTGTTAAACTTTCTTTGTTATGGTTGAGTGACTTGAGTCATTAAATCCGTTCTCTGTCAAAATGGTTGTTTGAGCTTTGTGATTTAGATATGAACTCCATTTTTTTCTTTTGATTTTTTCTATACGTAAGATTCATGTTCTGAAAGCTTATTTTAATCAAGTGCGTCATTTACCTGTTTCTCTTGTTTTTTTTGGGATGAAAAGAAGATAGTTTTATAAAGAGAAAATATGTAATACTTCATAGCTGGCTTATATTGATTCAGCCATTGGGGGTGTTTGGGAAAGCTTCTCAGCACTCCAAAAGAACGTTCAACAGTGTTTTTCCGCAAAACGAGATAATCTCCTTCACATATTTACCTCGTAAATGGTAAAAATACTTCTCTACCGCTTTACCAAACGGACCCATTGTCTCTATTCATCCTCATATCTCTGATCCTTTAGTCTTTCCCAAAAATTTCTTGTGCGTGTTTATTTATGTATATTACTTAATCAGTGATAGATAATGCTTGATGACGATGTTAATGCAGGACAATAATAGGACTGAGCTTGAAAGGTTTGACAGAGAGAGGCAAGCTGACTTCTTAAACATGTTGAAAGGGTTCGTAGTTAGTCAGGTATGAATATGCCTAGTGATTGTTCTCTGTCATATTTTAGTATCAGACTAAAAGTTGCGCAGGAACCTAAGCCTTTCTTTAAGAAGAGAAATTAGAATGTAAAGCTTTCTTTAGTTGTCTCCATAATCATTTAGAGTATCAGATGATCCAGCAATTTACACATATATAGGAAGAGTTGAGCATTGTGGATTAGAGCCATTTCCCGACCCGATTTGCCATCTGGTCTATTTTTTTCCCTGCCCGGTAATATGAAGGATGATGGAGGAACGAAGTGTTCTAGTCTACGTTGTGAACAAGTCTTGTCATTGCGCACATGCTGCTTTTTAGTTCATACTTTATCTCTGTCTACCTTCATTGCTGTATTTTCTCCCTCTTGAGTATTGCTTCTTTGTGAATCAGGTTGGATATGCTGAGAAGATTGCAGATGTCTGGACAAAAGTTGCCGAAGATACCAGTAGATATGTGAGTGATGATAGCACTTGATCAAAGTGGCTGTGAATTCTAATCTCTGTTTTCTTTTTTCTTTTTATTTTCTTCTCTTTTGTTCCCCATATTTATGTGTACCGTCACTAAATAGGTTCACAAGCATGGCAATAAACTAAAGGAAGCACATATTTATGCTTCTAGGCTTGTGTTTACTCAACTTGCATCTCGTAGTACGTTTTCCCCCCACTTGATGCTGTAAATTAGACACGTGTTCGACTCCACTAGCCTGTAACCCCTACATGATGTTGTGGCCTAATTTGCTTGAGCTCGTAGAGGGATCTCTTTGTTCAACGCCACATCCCTTACCTTCGATCTCATTCGTTTTTGCTACTCATTGGTTAATCATTAATTGTTGACTAAAGTTGAATTTTGAGAGAGGATTTGAATTCTAAGGTTTTAGTTTTTTATTTCTTGGCTTGCATTTTTTTTTTAAAAAAAATGAGACCTCTTTTTAAAGATATTCCGAGTATTTTAGATGTAAAAAAATTAATGAAAATGGAGAGATCAAACATGGACAAGCATGATTTATTAATGTTGTTGCCGAGGTGTGGGTCCCGCTATGATCTGTTCTCTTGTTAAACCTTAGCTGTTGAACATGATTGTGCTTTTGACTTCTAATGACAAACCTACTCTGTCTCTCCAATTAACATCTTAATGTGGCCGTTAATCTTCTACGTTGATGGTTCCTGTATTAGTTTGGTTAGATAAAAGCATTTCTCATAGAGTCTTAAATTTTTCTACAAGTAAACAGCGATATCTAGTCTCTGTGTTAGATAAAAGCATTTCTCATGCAGTCTTAGGAGAAAAAAGTTACGGATTTCGAGATGATTTTATGGATTTCGATGCATTCTGTCACCTGAAAGTCAGAGCAAATGCTTCACCAAAAAATATAATTTGCGCTAATTGAAGAATAGCTTGCTATAAGATGTCCTGCTTCTCAGATATAGTACTGTAAACTTTGGGCTAAAGATAAAATTTTTTTTTTGATACATGTACTAAAGATAAAATGAATGGAGCAATTGAA
Organism: Vachellia pachyceras; assembly: GCA_025593235.1. Classification (NCBI taxonomy): domain Eukaryota; kingdom Viridiplantae; phylum Streptophyta; class Magnoliopsida; order Fabales; family Fabaceae; genus Vachellia; species Vachellia pachyceras. Next base: position 4,815 of record JANTPZ010000945.1, on the reverse strand, counting down.
TTATCTCAGAAAAATACATGAATAAATCTACATTTTTCTCAAAAAATAAGACTTGAATGATTGAATCAAACTGCAGATGGGCCCTCGGGGACACCTAGAGAAGATGAGGGCCCATTATTTCTAACAAAGGAAAAAGGGCCAGTAGGCCACGTGTCTTGTTCATCAAGAAACAGATCCTCGGGGGCGCGAAAAGCCCCGTGGGCGCATACTAGCGCCATCCCCAAAGCGAACGCCGAGACGAGCAGCGACACCACACTCGTCACCAGAATCACGACGACAGTGACTAGACTCAGTCCAATCAGAGCTTCGCAATCGGTGAACTGCCGGCCGAAGATCACCAGCTGCTGATCCTGCGGCCGGAGAATGTAGAGGAATAGCCAGGCTCCGACCACGGTGACCAGCAGCAGAAGGGACAGAGGATGATAGAGGAGGGAAACCGCGAATATCATTGCCAGAATGAGAAGGTAGTTGATGCGGAAATAGTACAGGTTCTTCCGGATTCGGGATGCGGCTTCTGCGATCGATTGTGGCTTGGTTATGGCGGTCCGATCGGTGAGTTCGGTCCAGGGGCGGCGATTTGCCCATGCGCGGTGGACGTGCCGGGAGAGCCGCGTCAGAAAGGCTTCCAGAGTGGCAATCGCAATGCTGACGGTGAACTTTTCGGAGGAGGAGATGCGAGAAGAGGCCATTGGCGGCGGAATGTAAGAGCAACTGTGATCAGATGAAGTTTGATATTTGTAGTTCTTGATCTGGTTAGCTTTTTGTCAACTTCAAGCCAAGTAGCTTAAGCATTGAGGTAACATGGAAGCAAGATTCGGTGATTGAAATATAGAGTGATTTGCTTAGACTTAACGACACCTCCACATCAAATCTAAAAAAAAAAAACGTGCGGGGAGGAAGATGACATGAAGATTCATTCACATCCTAGAGATCCAGATCTGTTTTGGGAGCGTTCAATCTCTCAATCTGGAAGTGATAGAAAAATCATTGAAAAAGCGCGCGAAATTGGGTACGTAACTAACAATCCGCTATGAAATTTGATTATTCTGTCTTCCCGATAAAATAATGCATGCACACACCGAAGAAAATTATTATTTCTGATTTAGTTTGTTGATAGGTTAGTTCATAATTGGGCATATAATGATATCAATAGAAGTCGAATTTCTTTTTCCTTGCTTACAAGTCAGTTGATAAATGATTGGGAACAAAATTTCTCGAAACACTCTATCTAGCCTGTGGAGAATCGAAGTTGAATATAAGACTTAGTCCTAAAAAAAGTTTAAGCACAGCCACCAACAGACATTGATGCAGGTCCAATCTCTTAGCCGAATTTGCGGTGTGGCTTGATTGTACAAAATCGGGTTGGCTCTACCGATAATCAAGGCGGATATTGATTGATGGTGAATGACTGAATTCACTGCTCATGTCAATTAAACTAGTCAACGTTTGAAATGTATTTATCAACTTTAGACACCCATTTGTTTGTTGGATGTACGGTGCTCTTATTTGGAATAACGTTTTCAAAAGTTAAACGTACATTTAACGGTATTTTTTCCGTAAAATAAGATAACCCTCCATATATTTAGAACGATAATATACATTCAGTCCGATGGCATTTTGGCTTTGTTGGTGCTTGGTTTAATCTAATGTTCTGGTTTACATAAGTAAATAAACTATTTAATCATAATATATATTTTTTGAAATATTTATATATATTATTAGATTAAATACAAATTTATAAGTCGAGAAATTGATTTCGAGAAAAATACAAAATAATTAAATATATCAATTAATTAGTTCCATTAATTACTCTGAAAAAAGATAATAAACTTTTATATTGATGATTGAATGTAGTATCTAATAAAGATTTATTATAAACACTATGACTTACTCTGCAAATAGTAAAATCAAGGTCGAAAACCAGTTTGAGGCTTCAAATCACCTATTCTAACCAGCGCTGAATAATTTCTTGTTTCATTCAAGAAAATTTTCAGTTTTCACTATGCTATTTCCTTTTCCACTAAAAAAGAAGAAGAAGCTTTCACTATGCTCAACCGCCCGATTCATTTAAATATTAAACCTCCATCGTATTGGGCCTTGAAATGTATCTATTCGGCTCTCTCTCACAAATATGTCTTGGTTTTGTCGGTAAAAAATTATTATATATGTCACTAAGCATCATTAGAGTTTGAGTTTAAATAAGTTGTTGCGTTTTTAGATTTACTAATCATTATAAATTTTTCTATTTTAATCTAAATTTTCAGTACTTCTCTGATTTTGTTGGGACTTGAATGCTTCTTTAATTACAACTATTCCTTTCCCATTTGCCTCTTCTCTTCTCCTTCTTACGGTCGTTAAAGCAAATTTGAACCCTTTCTTCTTTGACTAAATCGTCATTTTCGAAAAGCAACTATGGATGTCTTTTTTAAGTCATTTTTTGAAAAATTAGATACATTCTTATGTTTGATACATGTGTTCATAAAATTTGAAGAGCGAGTGTGAACAAATAGGAATACGAATTACTATAATTAGGATTATGAATTAATACTAATGTAAGACATTAAATGGCCTGTTTGTGTGAGTGTTCAGAAATCATATTCACGCAAATCAAAATAAAACTCTTCTCGTATACATACTTCATAAACTATTGTAAAAATAGTTTCCACCGTTCAAACAGTCACAACTTGTAATATTAACAACTTATATATATATGTATTTTTTGCATGCATTAGTAAGTGGACTCTAAATTCATGTATTACCTTCTGTCTCTCCAGTACACACCTTCCATTTTTAATATGAGATTTAGTTTGTTTATACGTTACTCCCTTAAATCAAATCGTGTATTGAGAATTAATTATACTATTATATGAGATACATGGGTGGAAATCTAAACCAGATGCACTGCTTTTTATGTGTGAAATGTGTCTCTATCTTTTCAAACTCATTCAAAACAAGAAAAAGGAAGATAATTCAGTCCATGCACAAACACCAAGAGGAGACCACTGGACCAAAAGGGAAACATAACATAAACTATTAAAAGACTCCAATGACATTACACCACGGGAGATTCAATTAAACAATTGTAAAAAGAATATAATGGGGTGTTTGGGAAAGCTTCTCAACATCCCAAAAGTACGTTCAACAGTGTTTTTCCGTAAAACGAGATAATCTCATTAATACATTTACCTCGTAAATGGTAAAATACTTCTCCACCGCTTTACCAAACGTACCCATTAGAAATATTGTGTTGATCCTTGATGCTTTGAAGAAGTCAATTGAAGAGGGTTTTTGTGAATTCGTGCAATATCTAGATTACATAAATTAGGATGAAGGAGCCAGAGTTGATGATCCAGCTTAGAGATGATATTAAACAGTTATAAATTTAACCTTGTGCCAATGATTTTCCCCATCTGAATGATTGTAAAGGCAGGTCGTATAGACAATGAAGGCTTCACCATAACTAAATGATCTATGTTTGGATTTTTTTACGATGATGCTACATTGTTTCCTTGATTCCTAGGTTATGGAAGAGGGATGAAAGTTTTGGATTAGAGTTTTCTTTAATGAATCCTTAGTGAAAGCCAAGTGGGCCATTGAGACGAAGGAGGAGATTTCTTTGACCACCATGAGGGGTTAATCAATCCTTCCTTGATGAAGGGCCTTGTTACATTTTAACCAAAGGAAGTTTAGTAAATCAACGATTCCTTTAAGCATATCTTCGTGACCATCCAAATTGAGTTGAGCAATCATATTTTTCAACCAAGACCAAGATGAGGAGAAGCTGTGAAGAGGAGGTCTAATAGACAGACATCCAAATCATATGGATTACGCAAAAGGACATGAGAAGAACTTGTGTTTAAGAGTATCAACGCAAGCACATCCAAATAGACATTGGCCTTGCAAATTCAAGTGATGGTCCTTTAGAATGTCAACATCACGTAAAGCCTTATGTAAAAGTTTCCATATAAATAACAAGCATTTGTATGGTAACTTAATTGACCATAGCACTTTTCAGAAGGGTTCTATATTTGTCGAGATACTCAGCTCTTGAGCTAGTAACTTCCTTAATCCTTCTTTGACATTGTACTTGCTTGAAGAGTGTCCCAACTATTATAATTTATCTGATGTATTTGCAAAAGAGATCAGGATAGAGATAATTTCTCGGGCTGTGGAAAAGGGTATAGAGAGTGGACTAATGCAGTGTTCCATCCCATATGATTCCAAAAGCTACCATTATGCATTAACATATCAACAACCGTTGAAGACTTCATATGGTTGTCTGATCTAAATTGCATAGGTCACTACAGAGGGTGGTTAAGAGCAATGGCATTACCATTTCCAATTTGCCACTCGAGGTTTGAGGTGACCGCATTAGAAGACTCAATGATACCTCTCCATAGCCCAGAAGAGTTGTATGGTTTTTTGAAGAAAGATTCTGAGTTGCAGTCCATATATTTAATCCTCATGTTGATAAGAAAGGGGGAGGTTCGTCAGCTTCAATAATTCTTCAGACCTGTTTGGCTTATAGTGCTTGATTAATTACCTTTGATAGTCTGATCCCCAAACCTCCTTGATTGACTGAGAGGAATAACTTATCTTTACGGGATAGATAAATTTTCTTGTTGTCCCTATTTGATTCCCAAAAGAAATTAAGACATCTTCCATCAATCTTGCCACAGATATATTGCGGGATTTTAGTGCAATACATGATGTGGATGCTAGAAGCTGATAGAACTGACTTGATCAGGGTTAACATGCTTGCTTGTGAAAGTAGTCTTCTATCTTTCCATGCATTTGTTCTACTATCCACGGACA
>JANTPZ010000943.1:0-29114 GCA_025593235.1 Vachellia pachyceras | reverse complement strand
GGTGTGAAGAGGCAGAGATAAAGAAGGAAAGGGGGGGGGGAAGGGGTTCAGAGAGAGAGAGAGAGAGAGAGAGACGATGAGATGAATGGGAATGGTGGGTGTAGACTGTAGATAGATCCGCAGATTTGTCTCTTCAGAGAGGGAAGGCGATATGAGAGAGGGAGGGAGAGTTTACGCGCCTGTGTGTGTGTGTGTGTGTGTGTGTGTGTTGTGTCCTATGCTCTGCTTTGGAGATTAACTGCGACGAGGAGCTCCATTAGCTTCACACAATTCTCCATCAACTCCTTTCCTTGATTCTTCGTAACTTTCTCCACTTCTCTCTTTTGTTATTATATATCCTATTTTTTCACAACAATATGCTAAGAGCCCGAGGTGTTAAGTTTTTTATTTTTGATTTTAAAATATAATTTTAAGAATAAAATGTGTTCGGCTAACATGGAGTTGAGTTGTTTTTTAATACTATTTTAAAATAGATTTTATCCAGATTTAAAAACTATAAAAATAGGTTTCAAATAGTATCCGACGAGGAGTCATTCAGGTTCCAGGTGAGTAATGTGCAAATGTGGATGAGCGCTTCGCTTACGGATGAGGAAACCTGTACGGACGGCTTCGAGGACGTGCCGGAAAATCCAATGAAGGCGGATGTGTGCAATAAGGTGACATACGTGAAGGTTTAACCTACCTTATCTATTTCTAATTTATAACACCTTTTTAAATTGAAAACAAAAAATTAAAAATAAAAACTTAAACTAATTTCAGTTTTTAAAAATTTTGAAATTCAAAACTTAAAATCATCTCGAACTAAGCTTAAACAAGTATAATTTCATTATATGATTTGGATTAATTTATTTTCAATAATTTTGGATCATACAAAATAAAAAAAAATTATCTTGTGAAACATAATAAACCTTGCCCCTTCCCGTATTAGTATCGGGCAGCCAAAAAGATGACACCGTTGTTCCTTCATCATCATCAGTGATGTAACAAGCTAGTCAGTGGCACATGAGACCTATAAAAATTTGACAGACCTACCTTGTTTGGTATAGTCTTAAAATGCTTCTGAAGTTATTTACTTGTTTAAGACAAAAAAAAAAAGCGTTAAGTAAAATATGTTATTTAACACAGGTATGGAAGCAACTAATTTTTCCCCAACCCGCTTTAAAGTTTTTTAGTACGTAATTAGACTTGTTTGATTAGTTTGTTTGAGCAAATAAAATCCATTCATTTACTTATCGAGATAAAATTCCTCTCACATATCTAAATAAACCTATTATCCTACTATTAATCATGTTTGAAGTTCTGAAATTTCTCTCAACATATATTCAAATGTTAATTTGTTACCGTTTAAAGGATTGGCCTTTATTTATATTCAAACACTTTTTTATCAAACTTCTTACAAAAGCATGTTTAAATATAAACTATTTTACATTAACCAACCTTTTTTCTTAATTTTGGTTTGTAAAACTTAATTAGGATAAAAATCACTCTTATCAAGATTAATCCGAACAAAGTCCAAGAAATGTTTCTTGTCAATTTCTACGTGTGAATAGAATGTGTAGGCATAACTTAAAATCAATGTCATCATCCATACCTAAATATTAAAATTTGTCTGAAGCCTAACCGTGTATGTAAACCATAAAAAGCCCTATTTACATTTGGAAAATGCATTCACATAAATCGAAAAAATTTATCTCACATATTTATTTTATATATTTTAAATCATGTTAGAAAATTAGTTTTACGAGGCTTAATGTCTGAATTGATGGTTAAAGACTGATTTTTTTTCAACGCCTTAAAGTTACATAAATAGAGTTTTGCTTCTTTCAACAAAGCTTTTTGTTCATACATTCTTCAGAGGGTACGTTTGTCAAGATAAAAACTATCTCGAAATCCATAAAAATCATCTTGAAATCCGTAAAACTTTCTTAAAATCTACAAAATATTTCGGAATCTGTAAACTCCATTCTCTCAACGGAATTCTCAAACACATAGTCCAGTTTGAAGCCAGAAAATCATGTTTAAGAAATCTAACTACCCGTTGACAATACCTCTTATTTTTCAAATGAAGGTTTTTGCAATTGGAATTAAGAATTTTTCGAGATAAATCCAAGTTAAAAAACATGACATCGTGTCAGCATATTTGGTGCTTGAACAGTGAGTGGCAGTAAAAAAAATATTTTCCATCTGATTGCGGAACTCGGAGTTACACTTAGTCAACGATACCGTTTCCGTTTGATGAAACAAAACGCTGATTAATTCTTTGCGATTAATTGACGATGAGTTGGTTTTGAGCGAGTCTCTCTCTTGCGTGGTTTTCAATACACCCTGTTCCTATATCTATTCTCATTATTTTATTTTATTTACTTATGATTATAATACAGTACTGTACGTCAGTTAATGTCCCTTGGAGCTTCGTTGACGCATCGGAGTTTGTCTTACCTCTTAGGTAGCTTGTGTCTGAAAATATGATAGAGAAGTACTTTTATGTAAATCGATGTAAATATATGAAGGAGATTATTTCATTTTACAGAAAAACACTGTTGAACGTGTGTTTAGTTTTTGAAAACGTTATTCCAAACAAATCCAATTTTTATCTTTTTCTCATGATCTCATGTCACTTTCATTAATTTCACACTTTCTCTTAGTTTCCTTCGCATTTAACACCTTCATTAAAAGATGATTATTTTAGGAAAAGCGGCATATTTACATTATTTAAAGATAGCTACCTAACTTAGCTTTTTTTGTTAAAAAATAATTAAATTAATTAAGTGAATCTTACACTGGTATGCTCCTATTTATTAGGGGACGTCTTATTATATTTATAAATTACATCATTAAATTTTTCACATGAGTATATAATGTTATCCTCCATAATTTTTCCCCATTGGGTGGAGTATGTACCATATATAGTTTTACAGTGTAATTTACATTAGAAACTATATTTTACATTAAAAGCTAAATGTAACATAAGAGTATTTAAGAATGATCAGAGTATTATTTTATAAGGAGAGAGTGTGTATCTTTTATGTTATCTATAAATCGTTTAATTAAATTTTTCACATGAATGTATAATGTTATTTGTCGGGATGAAACATGTTGAAACTCTCTAACGAAAGAAATGGAGGGTGTTCAGAATGGATCAGAGTGTTATTATTATTTTTAGAAAAGGTGAAGTGATATCAATAAAGCTTAACGAAGTTATAGAGTACTGTAATAAATATGAAATAACTCATTTCTAAAAAAAAATTAAAAATAGAGGCAAGTTGACTAAAAAAGATGTTACTATAGAGAAAGAGATGAGTACAATTTTATTATTTTTGCAAACAATGTTGTTGTGGTCTCCAGCAATGTTTGGAATGTTGATGTTCAACTTATTAGTGCAGATAAATGTCTAAAGATCTTTGATCCTGCAATAAAAGATCATCATGTTTGTGTATCCAATGGATAGTTGCTCCAAGACAAATGAAGGAAGACAAAGAAGTTTTATGAGATTTATTTTTTCAATAGAAGTGTCATAGAGAGGAATCAAATATTAGAATAAGAACACGACATACAGAAGATATTATTTATTTTCTACAACACAGAGATTGTTTTATTAGGCCATAGATAGGGAAGGGATACATTGAGAATGAGTGCACTTAATAGAAATGGCACAAAGTCATTCATGCCATAGCTGTACTGACACCATGAAGAGTGCATATAAACCATGCATGAAGCATCATACTCTGTATCCCATCTGGGGATCACATACCATGTGCCATTCATACCCCGTGGCTTGAGATTTGGATCCAAGGAATGACCCCCCCGGATCCCATTAAATCAGCCATGTGTGCATCCGTACGTTTTCATCCACCTCCAATGGCAATGCAACGTCCGTACCCACATGACCAAAAGTACGGACGGGTCATTAAATAGTTACTACATGTTATTCTAAATCAACTTTGTACCTGAAATTTAATTATACTCTCTTGAGTGTGTTTAAAGTCCAAGCCCACAAGCACTTTGTGATTCTGAGTTTACTTTCTATTTCTTTGTGCTAAAGTAAAATATATATTTCTTTTAATGAAAGGTAATCATGTTTAATTTACTGTCAGACATTAAATGTTAACAATTTTTATTAAGGATTTAAACCTTACCTCGTCATATTGTGATAGATCATTTCCTTCTGTTAGTTTCAACTCCATTAATTATTTGAGTTCCCTATCAAAGATGTGAGCTTTGTTACAATTTCATGTAGCCCAATTAAAAACTGTAACAACTAATCTCAAATCATTCCCCCTAGAGCTCAGTCCTAGCATGTATTCTAATTCCTCCTTTTCACATGGGGCGTCTGTGATCCTAAATCTATCTTATAAATCCTTTTTATAGGTTACTTGATTATCCCAAACCATGTTGATCTTAGAACCAGTCATTTTCAAGATTTAAAGTATAAAGGTTTTTGACACTTTTAACAAGTGCGTTCATGAGAATTTGAATTTGTATTATTCTCCTTGCGGATGTGAGACCACTTACTAGCTCAACCAACTGCTTGTTGGTAGCCTATCTTATAATATTAATTAAAGAATTTATCACATGTTAGACTGATTCAAATAGAGTGGAGCATGACTCTTTCAGATGATAAATTCTACTAACATCTTAGACTCAAAATTGTAATATCAGATTAATCTTCTGTGTCTCGCCAATTGTATCTCAATTTTTAACAATGAAGAAAGAAGAATTTTCTCAGTTGGAGTTAGATATTTGACAGGGCATTGAGGCTTAAAATGTGCACACACTTCCCAAGCACAATATCGGGCTTGTTTGGTATTCCGAGGTAAATATGTGAGAGGAATTTTGTCTCGATAAATGTAGGAATTGCTTTTAAATGCCTAAACGGACTATTCAAACAAGCCTGAACATCTAACATTCTTTACGAAAGATATTTCCCGTTTTGAGAAAAAAAATCAGTTTCCGAAAAGATGCTTCTAGCCAAGAAGATATTTATATAATGTATAATATATAAAATGGGGGAGAAATAGGGGGAATATAATCTGAGAGGTGTACAAGCTACTCTTTTTTTTTTGGGCAAGGGATGACGTGGAAGCTACTTTTGGAGGCAAAATTGAATAACTTTAAAGCGATTTAGCAACTACTTTGGCTGATATTAATTAGAATTAGGCTTAAAGTGACAATCACGGAATATAAAGGTTAGACTTCAATTAAGCTAATCGCACCATCTGCCCCGCTTTAATAGCCATCCTTATAATGCAACAAATAATTGGTGCTATTAAAGGCAATCTAATAATAGCGACAGTAATTTTTGTTTAATTAACATGTGGCCGGAAAAGACTTGATCAAGGTCTTGTAGCTCAACTAATATCAAACACCTTTCTTCAAGCATAAAGGGTGTAATAAGTGCATGAGTTACGAGAAGAAGGGGAAAAAGAAACAGGCTTGAGATGATTAAGAACTTGTTCATTCAATGATCATGTGTTTGTGATAAGGCATTATTATGTTTTTTTCCCCTTGTTGATAATTAAGGCAGTGGGATCAAATGGTCCAGCAGGGTCCTCCTCTATGACCTCGGAATTCAAAAAGGTGACATTTGGATGATCAAAATTTAAAAAGTATTATATTCCATTTCTGCCTGAGTGGATAAGTCCTCCTATAAGTGCTATTTCTAACAATACGAGTTGGATATCAATAAAAATTTTTATTGGAATTTAAGTCAATCCACCACTGCCACTAGAATTTTTGGGTCCCTCAAGATCACCAGATGTTGTGGCGTTGAATCATTCAGGATCCCGAGGAGACAATTAACAGAAAATATCCGCATTCAAACTTGCCAACCAACAAAAAGATATGTAGCCTTACAAGTTGATGACAGAAGAGCTAATGACGTATTGTTTTCTCGCAATCCGAAGCCGAGATTTCCCCCAATTGCACAGAGATTTCTTAACAGGAGACAATTTTGTCTGATTCAGTATTAATACTAAATATAGATATCTTTTTCAATGGATTCAAGATTAATCCATTCTGTTGAACCTCACTTCTATCGGTGACGCTGAGATTTTATTATGAAGAATTTCTAAATTTCTCTGTTCTTCTTAGAGGAACGCTTGGACAACGTACATAGACAAGATAAAACATGAATAACCTATACCAAGTTGCCTTCTTTATTTGCCACTTCGCAGTTAGGTAGATTTCGCTGGGAGCCAAATAAATGCCCATGGACAACGGATTTTTATCATACACAACCACGTTGAATGCACTACTGACGTTCACACTCTATCTATTGCTGAGATTTTTATTCTTCTAATTACATGTATCCTAATAGGAGGCAATTTTATTTCATTCCCCATCAGCACCTCCCCTAACGGAAACTTGGATATTAATTAGCTACGTTGTGAAAAATTAATCCCTTTCACTGGGCCTTATATCTAATCAGTATTAACTCGTTTCTCCCTCTGTTTCTTCGAATTTAAGTCATTTGTTGTTTTGTCCCACATTTTTACGGGAAAAGGCCAAAACTGACAGATGAAGAACCTCGCAGAACCAAGTAAAAGAGAGAGCTTAGTTCCACTAAACTATGATCCAGTCAGACACGAGATCAAAATGAATTAGTTTAGTTTGTGATTATTCGCCTTATTCTACGTGTCATATGAGTTACATAAAATAATTGTCAGTACGTGCAAAATACAGTTAACCATACAAGACTCGCCCACAACGGCCACATGCAGAAGAGGTCGCCGCAGAGACATCTTTTGTCTTCGTCTTCTGCATCTTTGGAAGATCAATTTCCAGAACTTCAGCCAGCGCCTTTGAACCTACTTGGATCTCTTCCGAACTGCAAAACAATACAAGTCTTAGAACACAGTAATGTTTCAACAACAATGGATGCAAAATTCTGGTTCTTGAGAGCTACAGGGCTCGTGTGTGTTTACTATGCAATTTGATTTCCCTTCATCTTCAAGCCAAGCATTCAATTTAAATACATAGTTTCAGCCGTCTCGATTGCTTATTTACCTCATACAAAGTGGGGGAGTAAAGCGGATAATGGTGTCATGAGTTGGCTTGGCAAGAACTCCTCTATCCTTCAGTTTTTGGCATAAATCGTAGGCCGAAACAGGGGACAGGTTTTTGCTGTAGAGTTCCACTGCATTGAACAAACCCCTTCCACGAACCTCCCTTAAGTAGCTAGGGTACAGCTGTTGAACCTTGAGCAACTGATCAGTAAGCTCCTTTCCCAGTTGGGCAGACCTGTTCGTAAAGTAACAAGGCATTGAGCACCTTTTACAAATCAAGGCAAAATCTGATGCAACAAACACTCGTGCATAGTAGCAATAATTGCAAACAGAATAGGATGTAGGGAGAAAGATAGAAACAGAGGAGTAATAGAGGGGCGAATAGAATGGAGGGGGAAGAGTGAGAGACACAGCTTAGAACTTGGAGGGGGATAGAGCAAACTGAATTCTCATAGGCAACAAATTATCATTCATCAAAAGTCTCCATATAAGAGGCTATCCTAGGAGGCTCTTTATAGAAGAGGATTTCTATATGCTAACAAAAGTTTTTGCAATGTATTTGGTACCTCTCAGCAAGGCCCTCGTCCCTGATCACATCTAGTGAGGCAACTGCAATTGCACTGGCCAAGGGATTTCCTCCAAAGGTGCTGCCAGCAAGAACATATAATGAGTGTGTCAGTATTGAGTTCCAGCTTGTATTACTTTCCTCTCCCAAGGCAAATTTGATTGTCTTCTGATCCATGGAACACAAAAGAATCATGTGTAAAAGCACAAAAAATGAGAAATGAAAACCTCCCAACCTCGAAGAAAATGGAAAAATTAAGATATTGAGGGCAGCAAAGGCATTAATATTCAATTCAATAATACAGCATTGCATTTGCATGAGTAATAAGGACTGCATGAATGGTTAAACCTCATGGCCACTTCCATTAATCTTCCCAGGTCTTTATTTTGGGGGGGGGGGGTGGGGGAAGCAAAAGTCAAAGTTTCAAGTGTATCATGACAGCTATTTGCTGAAATCACATCCTTTTACAATGATGAAAAAACTACACCAAACCCTTCAGAAAAAGCCAGCTGCAGAAACAGGTTTCTTCCAGACCAGAATTTGAGGCTGTCATTTTCACTACCATATACAAAAAGGTGAACTTGATTAAATTGATACCAACATTATAACTTGCCCTCACCTAGGGCTGGTAAGGTTGACCCACATGGCCACACTCATGCAACCACCCTAACCCAGTGTCAGTATAACCTTTCGAGAATACTTTAGGCAATGGGCCCAGACTTCCAGGCATGAATACAAAACATGACTAATTCTGCTATTCCATGTCCCAGCAGAAGGCAGACTTCTGTCTCTTTGCATTATTAAGAAGATAAACGCAAGGATGATATCAGATATCTTACATATTACACAATAATAAACAAAATGTGAAGAAAACAGCATCATATAAAAGACTAGTGGCAAGGATAACATTAAACCTTCCATGTTCTCCGGGTTGAATGCAAAGCATTATGTCTTTGTCTGCAAGAACCGCACTAACAGGTATGACTCCTCCACCCAAAGCTTTCCCTAATATCTAAATATAGAGACATAAGAGTTAACTTTTGCACAGAAGCACCAAATGCAAAATCTTTACAAGGAACAAGAGAATAGAGAAAGGGGGAAATTCTTGGATAAAATCCTCCAGATATCCATTTCATGGAAATAAAAAGAAATGATTGGAAGAAAGTGTTTTCAAAATGGTAAAATTCGAATGCTTTCATTCAAATGCACTCCCATAATATCACACGTCCCAATATTTTCCATACTATTTCCTGTGAATGGAAGCACGATGTATAACATGGTAGATATTCTAGTGGTGTCAAAATCCCAATATTTTTCACTCAGAAATCTAGGTGGGAAAAAAAGTTGGAAGAACATATTTTATGGGATAGATATTTGAAAACCTCCATTCACCTGCATTCTAATGAGATACAAAATCACAAAACTATTAAATATAGATAATTTCTGTATTATGCATATGCAAGAATGGAAGGTGATGATCATGGATTTCACCGACAAATCTATACCCCAAACCTGATGTCTAAAAAGTAACTAATTGAAATATGTTCTATTTCATTCAAACCAATGAATGAAATGGAAGTCTGGCCAGGACAGTCGCCAGGCACTTCTTCATCATATGACCATATAATACAAGGCAGGCTTAAAACCCCCTGATTCGGCGCTTTACCTCATATTGTTCAGATGGTATTTTTGGGTGAAATATTGTTCAGACAGTATATAAATATATAGGTGCAGTTCAGATGAAGGAGTTCTAACCACTACATCTGGGCGAACTTCTTCCCAGTCACAAGCCAGCATTTTCCCTGTCCTTGCTAATCCAGTTTGTATTTCATCAGCTATCATCAGCACATTATATCTGGAGCAGAGATCTCTGACGGTTCTTAAATAGCCATCTGGAGGAATTATTACCTACCAACAAATGATATATGCTTGTCATTAATAACAAAATAGGAACCACAAGAAGTAAGCAAACAATTGAGAGTTTAGGCCCCCCCCCCCCCGGGGCCAAAAAAACCCAAAAAAATATTATACGGATGTGCTGGTGAAGCCAGTTTGATGTCTGAATAAAATAGCAGTAGCTAAGACAGACAATAGAGGAAGGGAAGGGAAGAACCAATAGTGCCCATGTTACATGACAAATAACAAAAATAATGCATCAGCCAAGGCATGTTGCATTGACAAACTGATCGAATGTGTCCTGAGAAAACCTACCCCAGCTTCACCTTGGATGGGTTCAAAAAGAAATCCAGCTATGCGCTCTCCATTTTCTACACTTTGTCATGGATAAAATTCAAAAGGTGAACTCCAATAATCTCCCAAACTATGCAAAAATTAAAAATATAAATTGATCAACTCAAAACCTTTGAAGATCTTTTCAAGGGAATCTGCATCTCCAAAATCAACTTTAAGATGACCAGGCAATAAAGGACCAAAACCACAGGTAGCTTCATTGTCACAGCTCATAGATATAACAGCTAATGTGCGACCATGGAAGCAGCCACAGCATGAGACTATAATAGCCTGCAGATCGTGTCTATGAGCAAAAGGACTCGCATGATATGATCTTGCATTAATCAGAAAGAAATACACATCATAGCTAGCATGAGTTTCCAAAATTATGCTCACAAACATCAAAATCATTTCATTTAAGATGCCACAGGTATACCCTATCCCTTCTACTTTTTTCAAACTGCACAACTTCTCCATCAAGGGTAGTGGTTTCAGATTCAATGCATCTTTCTAATACTATTGTCCATATCTTTCAAAGTTCATGCTCCACAGCATCTTAGATATTTCATCAATGGAGAACTTCTTTTTGTTTCAATTATGAGGATGTTTTTGTTGACCATTTAATGGGCATATGTAAACACCTACATCATTAGTTGCTGCAGTCATCAATACATTTATAATTTACAAATAGTTGGATAAAGGTTGGTTATTAAATTAGTGTATATTTGAAAAAATAATGGCTATTTCAAGAAATATTTTATGTAGTCCCACAAAACTATACTAAAAACTGAATCCCATCAAGATGTTGAAAAAGTGAGCGTGGGTCTTAAAGGTTATACCTCATCTTTGGGAATTCTTTTCTTCTCATAACCCCACTTTCTCGCCAACTTCAGAGCTGTTTCCACACCTTCAGCACCAGTATTCATAGGTAGCACCATATCATAACCAAACATTCTTGTTAGACGCTCTGCAAATACTGGAAAGCGATCATTGTAGAAGGCTCGAGAACTTAGAGTCAGCCTTTCGGCCTGTTCTTGCAATGCTTTCAAAATTTTTGGATGGCAATGTCCCTAAATGAGTATGACATGCAATCAACAAACTGGATGCCTTTAAAAGCAATAACAAGAAAATTGAAGTATCCACGTTCACCAATTTGGACATTGCATTGCATTAGAGTAGATACAAACCATTGTATAAAAGAATAATTTGAACTGATCTGAACCTCCATTATTGGTTAGATCGCTATAAAGAAAAATAAAAACCTGTTCTGTCCCAAAACCCCAATTCAAGAGACTACATAGGGACCAAGATAGCAACAAGGTTACCTGATTAACTGCTGAGTAAGCTGATAAAAAATCAAGATGTTTGTTTCCCTCTGGATCCCATACATAAGATCCCTTCGCTTGTGAAAATACAACTGGAATAGGGTGATAACTGTTCTTGATACAGAACAAAGACAAGCATCAACAATCAGCTCGCAACACTGAATTGATTGGTTACAAGATTTGCAGCAACCAAATTTGGAAAAGAAAAGGACTGTTGAATGCTGATAATACCATCGAAATGTGTCTCAAAGAAAATGTTAGGTAAGCTAAAGTTTTGAATCCACGATGTAGTACAAAAGAACAAAGCCATCCTTGATGGTGAAACGATAATACGAGACGGAAGCTCTCAAATTTAAAGGAAGTTTAGGGGGCATAAAATCCATGAATAACCGAATTCCAGAACTTCAACCAAATTTCCAGACAAGAAACATATTGTTATCGTTTAATGACAAAGCCATGACGAAAATGAATAAAACCGAGTGGATTGCAGCTTAGTATCTTTGTTCAGCCAAAAACTAGTAACCCCAAATTTTCACTTCATTAAATTGGCACTAAATCATCAAATATCAAATTATAACGAGAAAATAGCCGAGACTTAGAAGACAAAACTCGCAAAATGATCGAAGCCTAAACTTTGAATAGTCTTCTCACCTAAAATGACGATTACACATGTTTGGGGTGGAAAATAAATCTTACTTGTGGGCACTGCACTCATATTCTTTATCGATGAGTTTCTGTGAAGAGGAAAAACCGCTGCTGCCTTCTGGAACAGCCCCAAAGAATCTACTTCCCCTGCAACCCCTCCGCAGCAAACACTGTAATTGTCTCCTGGCGGCCATTGATGAAACAAAGGTAACTCAACTTCGGGATCGGAATATTGTAATCCTGCGGAATTCACAATTGCTTGATGAAGAAATGCCAAATCCAGAAAGCAAGCTTGAGCAATATTCTAACAATTAACAGATGACGTCACGTCAGGTAATCTTATCCCACTTTATTCCACTAACAACTTTCTCAGCCACTGTCGTTATGTGATGCGGTGATACAACCCCCAATGCATATCCATCCAGATCATTCAAGCAAGTCAGTGGTTTTATGCCCATCTGGCTTGCCAGATTTTTCTCTCCGGTGAGTTTAATTCGGGCTGCTGGACCTAGATAAAGCACAATCTTTAGGTCATAAAAATAACTCTATTGCTAACTAAACCCACTTTTATTAGCTGGCTTTGGCTTACAGTAAGGAGTGAATCTTTATCTTGCAACTGGAATTAATACATCCACTTTCAATGTATTCAATTATATTAACTAAACCTGTAGGCTCTGGCAAAAAAAAAAAAACTAAACCTGTAGGCAAGTTAAGGTAATTTTGATTTGGTCATTTATAAAAATATAAAAAAATTCCACATCTTTATAGCTATAAATTACAAGTAAATGGGACTTATTTTCTAATGTTTATACACAATGCACAAAGCCAATGTCTAGAAGTCATTTAGATTAGTAAATGGGAAAATAAAAATACTGCATCTTTAAACTTGCAAACCAGCTAGCATCATTGTTACAGAGTTACGAACTTTTGTGCAAGTACATAAAGAAGACCCCAAATTAGCGAATTTTATATTGAAGCTACGAAAATTAAATGTTCCACCAGGAATTAAGATGCCGTACACGATTGAATCACATACAAGAGAAACAGCTTTGACGTTGAGGCCCTTTGATTGCTTCCTAAGTTGGATTTCCATTTCCCTTCCCTTAGTTAAAATATTATTTGTGCAAATAATATTGTTTGTATTATTATCTGTATTGTTTAAGCATTCTCTGTATAAGAATATATAATATTCTCCTTATACACAGATCACATTGTTTCATTGTACCAATACATTTTTCACTGTTCATAAATACAGGTGCTCTGGGATATTCAATTCATCCCTTGAGCCTTATTCATTTGTCTTTTCTATCTCCCTTTTATCATTATTTAGCTCTTAATTACTTCCTTAGTTCATGAAGTAATAACTCCATTATATTGACAACATATTTAATTTGAAATATTTGAATCTATTTTTTTCTTATTTTAGACTGGATATCTAAACACTCGGGATTTTTGGCAACGGATATTAGAAAGAAGCAGCTTCTGAAGTTTTAAGTGCATTTCTAATATAGCCAAGGGCCTTGAAACTGGATTTCATTAGCACTACTAGGGAAGATATACTTTTAAGCAAGAAAGGAGACTAAGAGGTTCAAGTGTTGAATGCCCAGGAACAAAGTCAACATAATAACTTCATGGATATGTCCTCAGTAGTCAGTACAATCTTTTGCTAATTACTGTTGAAGAAGCTGAGTCCAGTTGAAGTAACCCATATAATATAATATTCCCACTCTAGGAGGAATAGGACCAGCCTAGATAAAAGGAACTATGTAGGAGTACGAGTTCATGCATTCCATAGTTGAAATTTTGACCTTATAAAGCCTCTAAAGCATTCCCATGTAACTGACGATTCCATAAGTAAATATGGCTTGAACAAGAATTGGCTCGTTTGGATAGCTCGTTTGGGCATCCAAAAGTCATTCATACGCTTACCGAGATAAAATTCCTCTTATATATTTACTTCGAAATTTGTGTCCGTTCTCTCAACGGACTAATCAAACAAGCCCAATCAGAACATAGTTTTTATAGAAGGCTTACACAAGCATGTCAGCTGACATCTGACATAACAGCAATGTTTTTAGCCAGCAAGTGAAGACAATGGCATATATTAACGACTTTACTTTAACAGACATGTTTTTCACTTTGCTGGTATTAGTAATGAACTTACTTGAAGAAGATCTGTTGTTCTATAAGCTCGTACCTCTCTCCTCGAGTTTAAAGAGTATATCTTGTCCAGTTAGTAGTTTCTGCAAAAAGCAAGTAAAGATCCAAAGAAAAGCAATTTCTTTATCAGTGGGAACTAACTAGAACTGAAAGCACACATGCTTGATATCACAGATGGAAAATAACTGAACACCGAGAATTAAACTTGAGGAAGCATGATTTGTACGTACAAGCTTCAAGTTTCAGATATGTGATGAGAATCCAGGTACAGACCTTTCTGATTAATTGGTTATATTGGCTCGCCTCCTTCACCAGCTACATTAGTAGTAAACATATGTTGCTCAAAAAGTGTGTGACAGATAAAATAAACCTTTTGCGGAAAAAGCAAGCGAAAAAAATCTAGTTTCATAGCATATATATTTATATTAAATAAATTTGATGCATGCTGAATATAGTTACACACTACCGCTTGGACAGCCACAAGTGAGGACATGAATTTATAACCAATTTCTGCGAAAAAGGGATGAGAAATATATTCCAAGCCACATACAGTGAAAAGTAGAAACACAGTATAAGAGACAAGACAAAACAAATGTGATGGAACTGAGGACTAACGAAAGAAAACAAATCTCCATCAGATAACGACTAACGAAAGGAAACAAATCTCCACCAGATTAGCCCTTCAGCGGATCTTATTTTCTCTTGGTTGCAAGAAAAAAATTATATAATATAGTATCCATACTTTTTTGGGTTTGAAAATTTGAATTGCAAAAATAGAGCCTTGTGATTTGTGAACATAAAATTGATTATTATTGTGTGCGACTAATTGAAATGAATATTATCAAGGACAGTTGCAGTTAGACCAATGTATTATTCTGAGTCCAAATATCATCATAACAAATTGGTATAATTTTAGCCGCGTAATTCTGACTAAGGCAATACATAAAATTGTAGCACACAATGGATCATCACCAAAATAGTATATTTATTTAATATGAATTCTTCAGCAAGTGAAACTTTTTGGCTCTTAATAAGGATTAGTCTTCCTTATTCTTATATATAATAATGCACAAGTTTTTGGTAGAATCATAATTAATTTTTTAATTCGTATCAATCCCTAATGGTGCAGTTACTTTACATCATAGGACTCGGAACCTGTCACATCATTTCATCAATAATTACACATTACATTACATTACATTACATTACATTACATATATGATATACATAAGATCAGGTAAACCCGCGATACAGGTCGCTTCCTTGTCCCTAGGTCCTGGCCCACATAATTCTAACCTAAGCTCATATTTTTCCGTCCTCATCAACATCAAATAATGTTGTGGATAGTGGCTAGTGTCGAGGTAATATTATATATGAATATTACAGTGAAGTTTTTTATTTTAACTTTAGATTTTATATTAAATTTCAATTTTCATTCATGAATTGAATCTGCCCAAGAAAAATGATTCGAAGGCTTAAATGCATTAATTTGCACGGAGAGGGGTGATTAATACTCACCTGACTTTCATAAACTGCTGGTGATGATTATTACTAATCATTTCCTTCACCATACATATATGAACTGTCAATTAAGATCCACCAACCAGTAATTACAGCTCTTGATGCCGATCAGAAAGAGATTAAACTGAAAATTAAGATAAACTAACCCTACAGATTCGACTACAGTGATTGCTGGTTTAATTATGTGATAATTATGAGTCAATTATGCGTATTGTGATAGCTACCGCTTTGATTTGGCTCAAAAATTAAAGAAGATAGCAACGGCTTTGATTTTGCACCATGCCTGCAAATTCAAAAGTGTATTTCCACACTTTTACCTAAAAACGACAACGAAATAATTAACGTTAAAACTTATATTTTCACGTATTCATTATTACAAGAACCTACCTAAAAATTATCCGAACATACATTTAATCGGGCTCTGCAACTAACAACAATATATCAATGTATTGTTCATCTATCAAGAAGTTCAAGTCACGTGTCTCATGAGGTTTTCTTTTGTATTATACTGGGACGATCAAGCAAAATAGAAAAGGATATAAAAAAGAAGGATCGAGGGAGAGTAAGGGAATTATAGCTACTTCATCATATAAAATTAATAAGAATGTACAAAATCCAAAAGAAAATAGAATAATTATGCCCCAAGAAAAGATATGACTGATATTATAGCAGCATTGTATAGGAAGGTCCAAAAGACCAAAACATATAAACTATGGTATTTAGCCAAACGACAACACAGAATAAAAGTACCAGAGCAAAAGGACAGCATTAATCTTGGAACATCATATCATATTCCCTAGCTTTCTCTCACAGGATTCTAGCTAACACGTGGAAGATCTTGTGGTCATCACTTAATCTTCATGAATAATACTATTTCTAACTGCCTGAAGCCTAATCTGCCTGTTGAATCTCTGAATAAACTCCTCCACTCTTCTGTTAAGTTCCTCATTAGACATACTCGAGAAGTCATTATTCTCTTCTTCTACTCTTGCTTCCGCCACTTTCATCGTCTCTGCTCTTCTGATCACTCTGTTCCTTCCCTCATCAATCACCACTCGCTTACTAACATGTCCGTACCTGTCGGATTTACTTCTCCCCACAGCTCTTCCAACTGGGTATAATGTTTTCTCCACACAAGCTTTAATATTTTTGTTAATATCATCTTGTACCGGCTTTTCTAGCTGACTCGATGATGGTGGTGGTGGTGAGGGTTTCTTAGGGTCATTTTGTGGCACAATCTCAAGCACACGTTCTGGAACAAATTCACTCACGTGATTATTAGGCACAGTCTCTTTCTTCTTCTTCTTCTCCTTCTCCTTCTCCGGACGCAGCTCTTGCTTCGGAGGGACGTCCACGACGACACAAGTTTTTTCATCAACTTGTTCATATTTGGAGGTGAGGACGTAGTGATTGTAATTTCTTGTGGCTTGACTGTGCTTGTCATACTCTTCGTAATGATCTTGATGGGTCATGCAGGAATGAGAAGTAGAAGAAGAAGAAGAAGAAGAAGAAGAAGAGAAAGCTTCGTAGTCAGCAGCTAAGAAGAGGATGAGAGTGTTGGACATGAAAAACCAGAAGATGTTGTTGTTGAGGAGACTAGTGAGGGTACTGTTGGTAGAGTGGTTCAGAAGATAGAAGATGGAGGTACAGATGAAGAAGGAGAAGAGGGAGGCCATGAAAGTGAAGCCTTTAGCTTTATAACGAGTATGATCTTTTGGTTTGAAGGACTTCATCGTCATGGAAGAATCTCCCATTAGATATGGTGTTTTGGACATGGTAGCTAGCTCAAGATAAAAAGTAGCTAGTTTATGATGAGAAGAGTGTGATGAAGCTAGCTAGCTGTTTGGTGATGAGCAATGTGGCTTCGTGGTAGTTCCAAATGGATCCACTAATGGTTTTTTATATATGCTCTTGCCTGGGGTCAAATGATTAATTCCTTGCAATTACCAATACACCCTTTGTCTCTTTGTCTCTCGTGTAGATTTTTTTCCATTTTATTTATGTCCCACTATGTATTCTGCCAGCTAATAGTGAATAATTTAATCCTCCTTCTGATTACGGTTGCCCTTTTGAATTCATGACAAGTATTTTCGCAAATTTTCTTACAAATATAGGTGTCAGCTCCACCATCGCAGAAAAATACGCATCAAATTACGGAGATAAAATTACGTTACTTTTAGTCTATTATCATATATAATACGTATAAATAAAATTTCATGTATTCAACATATATGACAAATTAAAGATAAAAGCAGATCACGATTACGTTAAAAGGCACATACGAAGATCTGAATGTTTACCGTCGAGGTTGATATTTAATTTTGCTTATTTGGTCTCTGGTTTCAACGTGCCTTTTGCCTTATTTAGCTCTGAATTATTTGGATGATAGATAGATAGATAGATAGATAGATAGATAGATAGATAGATAGATAGATAGATAGATAGATATGAGAGATAAAAATTTGGATACTTGAAAGTAACATAAAGAGAAAACAAGCTAATTACAGGACGAAAGTCAAAATACATTAATGCAATAAACGTCATAATAAGTTGGCCTTTTTATAACACGTAGCAATTGTACACTTTGATTAATCACAAGACCTAATTACAATCAGACACTTGATTGATTTAGTAATTTCTTCAAGCATAGTCATAAGCCTCGCCAACAAACCCCAATTTCATAAGCCGTCCTATACAAAGTCGTTTTATTGAAAGGGCCTACCTTGTCAAACACTTCTCTCTTCCTTATCATCATCATCACCATCAGAGATACTTCGCTTGCTTAATTCATTAAAATTTCATACACTATGCTTGGAATTCTCTAGAAGGTTATACATGTAAAAAGTTGCTATATATTGTACTGTGTCTGATAGAATAATTGAAATCTCTCTCAATCGTTTGTGGATGAAGTATACCCATCAAAATGATTGGGATTGGGGTATTTTAATTCCAGAACTCATTCAAACGACTAAAATAATAAAGATTTTTAATGAGAAGAAGAAGGAATGGTTATCATCATGCATCATCGTCCATCCTTGTAACCCAGTTTCATGTGTTTAAAAAAACAAGGAACAAATTAAAACATGCCCCAATAGTTCTGAACTGCATAATTTATTCAGAAGCCGTATGTTGGAACTGAAACAGAAGAATGATCAGTGGGGGATACGAACTTGGACCGTAACGAGGACATTTGTGCGATGAAGCAAAACCCTTGGGTTTAAATAAGATGACCAGTTAGAGAAGCTATCCAGGTGTAACTTTTGAATAAGATGAACAAATAAAAACCAAAATCATAGAACCAAAAGCTAAAGCAATCATTTGCAGAAGTCCGCGAAACTTCGGGCAATAATATGGAGCATGTGGGGTCATTCTGTCTTTCAGAAGGTAAAAAAAACTCTAAGCTTTTACAGATGGGTTTTTGGAAAAAAATTTAACCTGACCCACAGGAATCAAATCCTGTGTGTGCAGCCGCCAATTTGGGTCCCCAAGAAGTTGGATCTTTGCCACGTATAAGGCAAAACCTTTTTCTTTCCCCAGGATTTATAGTAATTAGTTTATACATGTCTATTATTCCAAGATGGTGACCTTAGATAGTGTGGTGCCTGTGGTTTCAAAATTTTCCTCCTTGTTGCATGAGATCATGGTGTTCAATAATGATGAATACAATAATGGGGAATTCGCGCTTTTATAATAATTGAGGTGGAAACACGTGGGAAAAGATTCGTGAACAATGAATATTTCAAGCTTGGCCTCACACACACGCATACAGATATGTATGCATGTAACTTCCGACTTATTGCTTATATCTGTGTCGATGTTGGCTTTGGTTTTTCTGGGATTCATGAGTATTTGATTAGATCGGTCTAATTAATAGTGTGATCATCGATTGGCTTGTTAAAAATATATTTGATATTAATCCATATGACGATGTTGAGTACTAGAAACTAGAACTTGTGGGGTACAATATATACAAGGTTGATGAGAATGTTGTCAAATGTTGATTGGGAAGCTATGAGAGAAGACTTGCGTGATTAAGTCAGCTTAATTAAGGATTATTATTTATTAGGCCATTAATAAAGGCGTGTGATGGGGTTTTGTGGTAACAAAAGGAACACTCCAAAGACAGCAAAGACAAAATTAAAGGAGAAGTTTTCCTCTATTTTTGGCTCATTCATTGTTCGAGGCTTCTATTACGTAGTTTAATTAAGTCTTGATTAATTTGCTAATTGCAAAATATATAGATAGTTGCAAAATACACACACACTCTTACCAGTAATAGCCCTAATGGTCCCGAAAATATTATTCAAATTAGTAAAAAGCAGTAATGTCATGTCTTGAACTTTCGTAAAATGAATACATACATGCTCTGTTTGTTTTTTGGGGATGTGGCATAGAAGTTGCCACGCACAAATGATCTGATAATGACCATGTGATTAATGTTAATAGAGATCTATAGGCAGGCAGATCATTCGTGAATCTCAGATGTTTTTGGCCGGCGGAGTTGTATATCTTTGGAATTCTGGTTGTAGTGCAAGTCAATTTTATCAGTATACTAATAAAATTATCTCTAAATTATATTTTTGGTTTCAATTTTATCACTGATGAGTATTATAAATTTTAAAAGCATATTTAAATTCCTCGCTGTTTTTTCATATTAGAATTTGGCAAAAAAAATTTTAAAAACAAAATAATTGACATATTATAAACCCTTACATGCAAAACAACCTATAAATTAAGAACTTGTTTGAGAATAGTTTTTATAGAATTTGAGGTAAAACCTAGGTTTTGCAGAATAGCTTTTATGGATTCCGATATTAAACCTAAGTTTTAAAAAGTGATTGTGTTTGTAAAGTTATTAATTTTTATGAAGTTCGAGACCAAAAGTAAGTAGAAAAAAGGAAAAGGAAAGAAAGAGAAAAAGGAAAGAGAAAATGTATTATAAGAGAGTGTAAGTTGATAAGAAAATAAATTTTTCAAAATTTAGGTTTTGTTATAAAATCTAAATTTTAAAAAATGTGAGTATTTGGACAAAACCTAAATTTTAAAGTAAAACCTAAGTTTTGCTACAAAATCTAAATTTCTAGACGAGAGCCTAAACGGCCTTAAATGCACCTTGCATAAAAGAATGATGGATTTTTTTTTTGAGTGAACAGAGGATAGTTTATTTATAAGCACAATATCTAACCATAATGCAAGCGTTTGTATTAAAAATAATTAGTATGGTTACTTAAAGTTGTATTAAAATTGAATGAACTGAATTGTACATAACTCATATTACTTATTGCTCCCCCATTTTTAAAGATATATATGGCACTTATTGGAGTATTTGGTGGTTCAAAATACAAAGCACACTTTTTTGCTCATTATATATTTTTCCTTAAAATATCTGCCCTTAACAGAAAAAATATGTGAGATAAACTTAGAATTCACACAAAAGTATATTAAGTAGTAAAGAAAGGATAAATTTGAAAAATAGAAATGTTTTGATATAAATCTAATTAAGTTCCATTTGTGTATATTCATTATGTTCAAATATCCTATCAAATCCTAACATGTGTGAACTTTTATTATATTAAGAAAAGTCCGCTTCACAAAATACTTAATAAATATAAGTAAACGAACCAAAAGTTTGTCTAATTGATAATTTTTTTGGCCAAAGTCTAATTGATAAATAACTTGACTGATTTTATAATTGATTTCTATGATATAGGTATTTGTGAATATAATAGATTTGAGACAAAAGGGAGTACTCTATATATAACTAATATATGATCTCTCATTCGAGAATTATTCAACGTCCCGTATCAATATTTAAATTAATGATCACCAAGATTCAATTTCGTAAAATTTAAATTAAATATTTAGCCGAAGATCGCCGATATCAGTATTAATTTTTAATGTTAGGTGAACTTGCAGGGACTTGACGTTCCCAAATCTGATTAAAAAAAACACAATTATTTGAGAAGAAGAAATAACAGTCTCCCTTTCAAGTCAAAGCTAAGTGATTAGTAATGGCTTCACAGTACTAACAGCTATGAAATTATGTGTTATTAGTTGATTATACTTTGTTATTATATATTATTGTAAATTTGTAATGGACCCCTAAAAAAACACATAACAATAGTTTGTATAGTTATCACTTATCGGTATGCAGAGTTAATAACGACTTTCGTGTTGTACTTAAAAGTATTGATTAAAATTACATTAACCATACAATTTTGGCCATCTAAAAGTAGTTTAAATGATCAAGAAAATTATTACTATTTGAGCAATATTCATTTAATACAAACAAGATGGAGTGGGAAAAAGTAAAACCGACCACTCCATAAAAATACAAAAACTTCCATAATATCTGTAAGAAGCGCCTCACTAATATCTTCATAAGATTCATATTTGATTATTTAAAAAACGCATTAGATCATTTTAATTGTTGGTCTGGGACCAAGCATTAGATACGCAATATATATATATATATATGATCTGTGCATTATATACTTTTTTTCCAAATACATAATGTACAAAGAATGCACATTGTAATAATTCATATCTCCTGCTCGTTTAGTGAGAGAGATCAGACAAATTCTGTGTTCTTTTCTTTTTTGCCTTTTGTTTTTGGCTGGACATGAAAGAAAGTAAAACCGACCAGACGACCACTCCGTAAAATACAAGACTTCTATAGTATTTGCAAAGAGCCGCCTAACCAATATGTTCATAAGATTCATGTTTGATGAATGACACGAGTGATCATGATAGTTTAAGAAATGCGTTGATAAATACTTCCTTCTTTGTATTTTGTCCATTAAATGCGTCCTATTTAAATCTCAGGCTGCACCCTATGGAAAATTTACTAGAAATTAAAAATAAGTGAGAAGTCACAACTTATGAGTAAAATCTGAAGAATATTAATATTTTCTGTGTGAAAAAACATATCAAATCCTTCTAAATAATAAACTTCAAAACAGAATTTTTCAAGGATTTTTACAAATTTATTTTCTGAGTGGTGAGAAGAAATTGATTTCTCATTCCAATTTACCAACTTGGATTATATTCTCACATCAATCTCATTCCATCAAGCCAAATTAAGAATCATAGAGCGTGATACATTGCCCTTTGATTTTCTGCAATCCAAAAAGAAAAAAAGAACTCTTGAAGCTGCTTGGATATGAATAATGATGAATTTGTACGATGTGGTCCTCCTTCAGGCTGGGTTTCGCAAAGAAAGTGGGGAATGGAAGATCAATGCTAATTTGGTATGAAAACTAGTCTGAGGCCAACGTACCCATAAGCAATCCAGTTCAACGAACTCATTGATGAGTGCGAAAAAGTAGTGGATTTATCTGACCCCTTGGGGACACTGAGATAGACAAAAGCTCCGTCATTGGCTACCACAAAAAATTGTTGATAGAATAACTAGTGTGTACCCACCTTACGAGAGAGATGTTAAATATTATTGGCGTCCATCCACTGATGGTCACTTTACTATTAAATCTACTAGAAAAGGAACAACATCTAGAAGCTGATCTGGAAATGGCAAAGATCGGAAAAGATGAAGTTATCCTTGTGGACACTCATCCATGGGAGAGTTCACACAACAACTCTAAGAGCTAGACGTGGTTTAGTTGACTCAACCTCTTGCCGCTTTGGATGTCCGCAACCTGAAAATTTGATTCACCTTGCTCATGATTGTTCGAATGCCACACAACGATGTCAACCCGTCCTATCACCTAAGTGTGGTCACCTCTATTTTCATTACAGGGAAGCATAGCGGGTAAAATGGAATTTAAAGGATGAAGCAGGACAATATCATACACGCAAGATTTCTTCTTTTTCTTTTAGGTGACCATACACGCAAGATTTCTTGGCCTACTTTATTTGGTTATATTTGCTGAGACATTTGGACTAGTCGTTATACAAAGCTTTTTAATTCTTTAGAGTCTATTAAAAGTCTTAATGCCAGTGGCAGCTTGTTTAGGGCAAGCTTAGACAAGGATTTGGTTAGAAATGATTTCTTTTGTACATATGATCTATGGATCCACCAAAATAGGGATGCCCTCAAGATGGAAGAAGCGGATGTGGGAGGTCATTAAAGACCAAAACAACGATTGGATATACGCATTCAACTCCAAACTTACCACCCTCTCCATGGGCAATTGCAAAGATGATTGTGATTATCAATGAACTCATCATGTACTGAACAAAGACCTATAAAAGATTCTTGTGTGCACTAACTACTTGGAGGCCATAAACTTAGTGACATTAGGGGAGACACCACCTTACAATGATATCATTGAGGACACTATGATGATTATTAATAAAGATTGTCTGGTTGCCTTTAAACATTCATATAATGAGCATCTCCGTATCCCTAGCTCACTGTTTAACAAGATTATCTCATTGTATTGTATGTAATTTCATCACCTGTTTTCAACCTCCACACCAATTGCTTGATATGGAGAGAAGGATGATATCTTGTCTTTATAAGCTTTGTGTTGTTTTAAAGTGATTGAACAAATGCGATTTCTTATTAAAGAAATAATGATGAATGATGGATAATAGATATGCAACACTACAGAGAAAAGGCAAAAAAGTAAGAGTGAACATTAAAGGAGCAGGATGAGATGTTATACACACAGTGAATGGTAGTTGATAGACGAGACTGAGAGTGTCGTATCGTAGGTCTATGTATCATGGCTGTGTCTGGTCGGCCTCAAACTTTGTCACAGAAGCCCACTTTTGTGTCTTGTCCGATTCGGCCATATACTGTTTCCGAATGCTCCGTTTGACTCACTTGCATAATTCATATTGCTGTTTGTGGTAAAACCTTTTCTCTTTTCGCGTTTAACCCCCTTTTCCATGTTCAAACTAACAGTGTCACAAGCCTGCACCTTTGCCTTTCTACTTTGCAGATAGCCTTCCCGCAGACACAAAAAAGATGAAATGTCTACGCTTCCCTTTTTTTTATTCCTCTTCTTTCCTAACACCATTCATGACTACATGTAATGTAACAAGAGACTTTTTAGTTGCCTCCAAACCCAGAAGTTCCTGCAACTCGCTCTAGCTTGTAGCTTGGTATTTTATCAAATGGCTTATCTGCATCTTCTTCTCGTTGGGTTTCTTTTGTTTTCAGATGGAATTATGGCAATGCAGAACAATACAGATGAAGATGAGGAATTGTTGGGATTTTTTGAAGTGATGGGAGCTCTTTTGGATGATCCTGATTGGGCAAGTGCACATCCACAACCATGTACAGAATGGCCTGGAGTGGGTGGGGTGTGAAGTTAGCAATGAAGACCTATCAATTTTTCATGTCACAAAGGTCCTCATTGGTCCTGATATATTCTTCCCACCTTGTAAACCATCTGCTTACCTATCAGAATCTTTAGTGAGACTTCATTACTTGAAAACCCATTCGATTTTTAGCTGTTTTGTGGCCTCACCAGTCACTCTTCCCACAACCATCTTCCATTCTTCTTCTTCCTTAGAACACGTGGTTTTGCTATCTAACCCCACCCTCTCTGGAGATTTACCTCCAACTTTGGGAGAGGTTGTTAGCCTTAGGGTCCTTAGCCTTTCACAGAGCAGCTTACAAGGAAACATCCCAAGACAGATTAATATGTTGCTTTGTCTAGAGCAACTTAACTTGAGTTATGACGATGTTTGTAATCACGTTTGGAAAAATTAAATATGCGTTTAACATTGTTTTTCCGTAAAATGAGATAGTCTCCTTCACACATTTATTTCGTAAATAGTAAAAATATTTTTCCACCATATTCTCAAATCTGCATGCAATCAGTTGAGAGGTCAAATCCCCAATGAAATTGGTGGTTTGAAAAGTTTGGGCATCTTTGGACCTAAGTTGGAATGAAATTGAAGGGGATGTTTCTGATTCTCTTGGACACCTTCAATTTCTCACTGTTGAAAGTGTGAGTTAGTTAAAGTGATTAGTGTTAATCATTTAGTTAGTTAATGATCCAAAAGCCTATATAAAGGGTCACAATGTAATGATTTGGGAGTGTGATTGTATAATCATCACCAAAGAGTGAGAGGATGAAGAATCCCCACCAAGAGAAGGGGAGGATAACTTGGATCCCCCACTTCAAGAATCCCCAAAATATGGTTAGTTCATCACCCTCAAAAGAGGGTAGATTGGTGTTGTAAACCAAAAGGATTTATGATAATACATAAAATTTTCTTCTACCAATTCTTTCTCTAATGCTTAACATGGTATCAAAGTACGCTATTTTCTTGAGTCAAGATTGATAGAGTTCTCATCGCAAGATTGCTGAAGTTATAATCAAAGTAGAGTCTGCAACCTGTTTAACTGCATTCACTCTTCTAAGATTCTAATATTCAACAATATGTGGATATTGTTGCTGCTATTAGCTTTTGGGATGATTCTTGATGCAGATGGGAAAGGCCAGAGAACAAAAGAAAGAAAGAAAAGCATTCTCATATTTTTCTCCTCCCTCACCAGTATGGCAGAAAGGCTTTGACGAGGTTAAAAGCAAAAGTGAAAGAAGAAAAGAGATGAAGAAGGCCTAATAGTTTAAGGTGGGCATTCTTGAAAGACTCATAACGAACTGCAAGAAGCTGCCGCAGTTCAAAGAAATGATGGGTCTTGTTCAACTGGCACCCCAGAAGTATCCATCAAAATGCAAGAATCCCTAGAGCATCATGATATATTGATATCGTTAAGATGAATTGGAGCTCTGCGTTCAAGAGTGGGGAAGAAGGCTTGAGGATAGTAGCATCACCCACAAGGTCTCTACGCTATCTCTCTATCTTCCTCCTCCTTCTTCTTTGAGAGAACTGAGAAATTTTTTGGTTTAGCGGATCAAGAAACCACAGGAACCCCAATGGCTTTTATGTCTGAGGTCAACACAAGTTTCTCTCACTATATGGATGATGAATATGAGAAACTCTTTAGAAGAATGAACCCTCCCAGGGTTGTAATTGATAACGAAGCTAACAAGAATGCTACTGTTATATGTGTTGATAGTGCAAATTAAATAAGCATGGGATACTTCTTGAAGTTGTACAAGTCCTCACGGATCTAAACCCTATCATAACAAAGGCTTACATATCTTCTGACGGTGGATGGTTCATGGATGTTTTTAATGTCACTGACCAACATGGAAACAAGGTCACAGATGAAGCTATTCTGGATTATATTAGAAAGTCTCTTGGACCTGAATCATGCTTCCCAACCATGAGATCTGTTGGAGTCAAGCAATCCATGGAGTACACTACAATTGAGCTAATGGGAACTGATAGGCCAGGATTGCTTTCAGAAGTGAGTGCGGTTCTGACTGACCTTAAATGCAACATAGTTAATGCAAAAATCTGGATGCATAATATCAGAGCTGCGTCTATTATGCATGTAAACGATGAAGAAACCGGGGCTGCAATCAATGACCCTGAGAAGCTAACCTTGGTGAAAGAGCTTCTATGCAATGTGCTTTGTGGTGGGAATAGGAACAGAGGAGCTAAGACCGAGGTTGTTGATGAAATTACCCATACCGAGCGTAGACTTCACCAGATGATGTTTGCCGATAGGGACTATGAGCGAGCAGATGATGATGATAACAACTACACTGGGTTTGATGAGAAGCAAAGACCAAATGTGAATGTTGTTCATTGGTCTGACAAAGATTTACTCCGTAGTTACTATTAAATCCAACTCGGTTTGTACTTTGACAGACATGCAGTATGTGGTTTTCCATGCTAATATCGATGCTGAGGGGCCAAAAGCATATCAGGAGTACTACATCAAGCATATAGATGGGTCCCTGTGAAATCAGATGCAAAAAGGCAAAGAGTTATGAAGTGCCTTGTAGCCGCGATTGAGAAGATGATCATGAAGAAATGTTTGTATTGTTGTGTGAAATAAAATTGTACAGTTTAACTCATTTCACTCCCTTGTAACTTTTGTATTGGCAAGTTGAGCACCAAGAGTTAAGGGGTGTCAACTTGAGCGGGGGTGTTGGAAGTGTGAGTTAGTTAAAGTGATTAGTGTTAATCACTTAGTTAATTAATGACCCAAAAGTTTATATAAAGGGTCACAATATAATGATTTGGGAGTGTGATTGTATAATCAACACCAAAGAGTGAGAGGATGAAGAATCCCCACCAAGAGAATGGAAGGATAACTTGGATCTCCCATTTCAAGAATATCCAAAATGGGGTTAGTTCATCACCCTCAAGAGAGGGTAGATTGATGTTGTAAACCAAAAGGATTTATGATAATACGTTGAATTTTCTTCTACCAATTCTTTCTCTGATACTTAACACTCACCAAAATGGACTTGGGTTCCAACAAGCTTACAGGAAGAGTACCCCCAACCTTGGGAAGGCCCAAGATATCAGTCATACTTGATCTATGAATGGGCCCATTCCTGAAACCCTGTCAAGTTTGGAGCTTTTGGAATATTTACTCATTTGTACCCCAAAAAAAGAATATTTACTCATTGACAACAACCCCATAGAAGTAGGTTTACCCCTGTTCATTGGAACCTTAAGAATTTGGGACGTCTCCAAACGTACGTGTTTAGCAACATTTTTTTGTCTAAAATATATTTTAGATTTAAAAGTCGATTAACTTGTAAATTCAACATATGATAACTCCTTTTAAAATATATTTTAAACAAAAATTTATTTTTGACAGAATAAATGTACTCTAAATCAAACATTTAGCAAATGGATAGGTTTTTCAAACAAACACGTGGAAATGCTGAATCTGAGTCACAACAATCTAAGAGGGCTTCCGCAGTTCTCGGATGAGTTCATTGGAAGACTTGGAACGAGGTTGGAGGTGAGAGGAAACAGTGGACTCTGCTTAAGCTATCAGCCAAACAAGAAGAACCTCTCTTCCCAGTTGGAAATCCTGCTCGTTTGAACACAACAGGCAGAAGTGGCAAGCCTTTAGCTGATGCTGGAATTAAGCCATCATACTACAGCAACATTATTAGCTCAAGTTCATCATGTCTGCAAGTCATCCACTTCACTTTGGCTTTAAGCTTCGTCCTATATCAATAAAGTGCTGTATTGATATAATGTAAAGTACTACATTCTAATGTAAACTTTACAATTTTGTACTGTATTGATATACCAGTCAGATAAACTTCTTAATGATAATTTGGCATGAAGAGTAACAAGGAAATCATAGATCGTATAATGTATATGCCAATTGTGCTAATCAAGTTCTACACTTTATTTGTATTAATGGAGGAGAAAATAACACCCCATGCTTCCGCCAAACAAACCCCGAATGTTAACAATGAATTTGGGTTGTCCCAAGCTCTCTTCTCTGTACCTTTCCTCTAGTGCGCTCACCAAACACCAAAACAAAGCCCAGACGGAAAAATAACAAATAATTGAACGGAGGGAGAGGGAAAGAAGTCAAACACGTGACAGGAATCAAGCCGCATCGTCGTACCTCAACCCGCACACCACATTTTACTGCTTTGAAAATAGAGGGACTTGGTTGTAAACTTCGCACAAATACAGGGACTGGTGTTGATAGTGACCCGAAAAATTTTGGACTCCATGAAGAGCAGGGTTGGGAATTGCCAGGCCAAAATTTTTTACCGGCCCATCTAATCAACTTTTTATTTTTTTAAAAAATATATTTTTATATTTTTTTATAAAGAAAAATGTAATATTAAA